>PVHY01022344.1:0-22536 GCA_004024945.1 Uropsilus gracilis
TTGCCCCAAGTGAGACTCGAACCGCGATCCCTAGCCCCAGCTGCTTCATAGGCTGAAGCTTACAGGTACGAGCCACCGTGCCAGGCTACAAACTTCTTAATCATTCTGAGCTCAATTTTTCTCCTTTAGCATGTGGGCCATTGTGAAATTTCTGTGAGTTAATGTGTATAGAGCATAGAATGTGCTTGAACGTGTTATATATTCACAGGTGTTTACCACTACAACTGATGAAAACAAGTAAGACAACATGAACTTGGGTGCCCAGGTTATGAAAATTTAAATTAGGGTCATTTGACAATGTCGTTTATACAGGCTGTTTCCCTCTCACCTTGAATTTTGAGACTGAACGTGGGCCTGAGTAACTGAAAGAATCCAGAGTAGAAATCAGAGTGTAAATTTCAACTGATGAAATAGACTAGAACTAAGATATTTGTGGTTTTTACACCAAACCTAAAATTAATCCAGGGTTGCCTAAATCTGGCACCTTGTTGTTTATTTGGTTTTAAAGAGTAGGTGGTCCCTAAAAGACAGTACATTTTTGGTGTTTCCAAATACTTGTGATGAATCTTCAATATTTGAACTGAAACCAGGTCAGGTGATTTTGTTGTAAGAAATTGGTTTGATTTGTAAAATACAGTGAGAACCTCTGGGATAAAAGAAAAGATTCAAAATCATGCCATATCTTGTATTATAAAAGCACATGACATTACCTACCTTTATCTTTTATTTTTTCCCTTCCTCTTTCTGCTTGAACACTAACTTAAGAAAACAAGCTTGAAAAATAGAGTAAGGGATGATGCAGACAGCATTCACTTGCTCGTGGGCAGATCACTACCCTTACATCTAGTTGAATTTTTATATAAATGTCTAAGGTCATTTCAAACTCAACATGAGTATGGTATATCTAATCTTTCTCATAACTCTCTTACTAACATGCACTTAGAACCACACCATTTACCTGGTTTTCCATCTTGAAGGTCATTGAGTCATTGTTTTGATCATAGAATCTGGTTAAATCTTCATCAGGAATAATTGTGAAATCTCTCATTCATCCCCTGGACCAGGCTTACAATTTACCACTCTTCCTGCTAACAGCATATGCTTGGCCATGTTGGGTAGTCTGGACACTTTTATGATTTTGGACCTCAAATCTAAAGTTCTGCAACAGATTATTTCAATGGATTGTTTTAGTTACTCCTTGGAATCTCATTTTATTACATAATTCAGTTTTTCTCTCTAGTGACTGGTGAGATCTTCCTCTTGTCTTTGTTCAGCACTGTGTATCCTGGTTCATAGCAGATATTCTAAATTGCTCATTAAAGGAGCAAATAAATACCTCAAAAGGTCCTGATGTGCTCTTGTGCCACATAGTTTCACATAAGAAATTCTAAGAAACTATGAAGTAGTTCTAAGAAAAATAATGTAAGTATAACGTCTTTAAATGAAAATCTAGACGAGTTCTAATTTCAAAAGCATGCACATCTTTATAGGAAATCTATAACTTGAAGATAGTTTGATTTTTTTTTTATGCTTAGAGACCTTTTCAATTAGATTAGCAATCAAGTATGTATTTTCAAAAGACAGGGGAAAAAACATACCCCAAAGCCCCTTTACTCATGCCTTTGTCCTCCAACCCCTAAATCTGTTGCAGGAATGGCCAGGTGATGCCAGAGATTTTTGCTTCACTTTTTACAGTACTGGATGTTGCTGGGAGGCAGTGACCAAAAATTCTTCCCAGGTATAGGTGGGACGATGTCAGTGGTTCCCACCAGAGATTGTGAGTTACTTGAGTTGCAAATAAAGAAGGTTAAAAAGTGTCATCAGTTGTCTATTCTCTCTTTTTTTCATCTACAGATTACCTCCAAGAATGGCAAGACTTCCAGAAAAAGGCAGAGAATTAAGATGGAATAGAGTTTGTATTCCTATATCTTTGTTGTGTTGGGTCTCACGAATCTTTGTACTCACCATTATAATTAATGTTGGATTTAAACCATTGCCATCTAACAAGGGGAGCCTCCAGGTCTTCTGCCCCACATAATGAAAGGTAGAGCTGAGTGGAATGGAGAGGCTAATAAGGACTTGGGAGAGAAGACTTAGAGGAAGTAAATGGAGCAGAGAGACATGTAAAGAAGTAACACTTGCTTCTTGGCTTTGGACATGCAGCAGGGCTTTGGGGGACATAGGAGGAGGAGATGCTTGGAAGAGACATGGGTGAGAGACCTGTGGGGAAGGTGACAAAGACCTTTATCTTGACTTGGACTTTGATTTTGCTCTTTTTCTTCCATATTTGCCTGGCTCCTTTTGCTACTTTCCTCTTCCCCACCAGAAGAGGGAAACTTTGTAGCCTCAGCAACCCTGCTTCAACTCAACCCTATCTGATGGGACATTTTCCTATGAGGGCAGGGATAACTTTGGATATTTCACTAGGAAACTATTATCCTTTCTCTTTTTTCTCTCTATGCTATACACACTATTAAATTTCTTAAAGGTCTTACACATGAGAATATGTGTTCTTTTTATGAAGCAGATGGCAGAACCCATTTAGAGCATATAGGTTTGGGAGTCTGGGGTGCCCCTCAGTCAACCAGCTAATATATTGATCACATTCTTAAAAAATCCATAAGCATCTATATTTAAAAATGATGGTTATTGGATAAGATGGTTCACACTTGTTCTGAGGGACACTAACTTCTGTGAAATATCTTTTGCTATCTTCTTCATACAAAGAACAGTAGTTTAGATGGTGGGGTCATCTGACTTCACTACTATTTTTTTCCCTTTTCTTTTAATAATGTGAATTTTATCAAAGAATTTCAGGCTTTGAATTTTACAAAAATTTTCCTAATAGTCTTACTTCATACACTCAAGGGACAACTGACTAATTCTCTTAAACTTTTATTAAAGATGCTTTTTATAGTAAGTATAGCCTTGTATTTCTTTTAGTTTGTATATCTAGCTCTTTACCATAAGCTCTTAAAAATCAGATACCATATCATATGCATCTTTTTATGTTAAACATCTAGAAGTTAATTAATGGTAAGATAGCCAAAGTCTTTTACTTATTAGCAAGAAATAAATATATATACCTTCTATATATATATGGGAGAGATCCAGCTTGACAAAATAGTTCACTAACCCACATTGTTTAAGGTGGCATCTTAATATAACTTAATTAAGACAAATAAGGTTTGGGGAAAAAAGTTCAGCTAGGGATCTTTTTTGAGAAACACACATTAGACAAAGATATTCTGCTATTTTTATTGAAAAGGGATAAGGAGATAAGGGTGTGAGGGAGATGCCCCTACATGAGACAATGTTTTCTTTATATGTCTAAATGTCTTTCACTAAATTTCAACCTCTATCTACCTTTCAAACTTCCTCCCATGAATAAACCCTTCAAAGCCCCTCCCATGAAATGAATGTCTAAAAAAGACATGTGGGTGGCAGGTTTTTATCCCTGTAGAGTCCTGCCTTTGGAACTTCGTATGAAGTATCACTTGTTTAAATGTTGTTCAACTATTTCATAGGATCAGTCCCTTAACTCTGAGAATAGGTCAACCCAATTAGGCAGTCATGCTCTATCTGAAATCAGTCCTTTGAGTGAGTCCTACAGTCGTTATTTCTCCCTTTTTCTGTCATACCAGGGTTGCTTGTTCCCAATGTATTTCCTATCATGGTGGCTGCAGTAGCATAACTTTCCCTTGTTGCTGGCAAGAGAGTTTTGGAGACATACTTTATATTCTTTCTCTTCACTCTCTCTCTCTCCTTTTCACTGCCTTGGTCTCTTGCTTCAGAAAAGTTGCCTTTCTAATTCTTAGTATGTAAAGTTCCATAAGCTAATTCTGGGTACCTGGGAAAATAAGGACACCTGCTAAAATTTTCATAAAGATATCTATTGTTGTTGGAAATTTGCACTCCCACATGAATGAGGTACAATATAAAATATAAATCAATAGTTTTGTTGAATCTATAATAGTAAAAGAAATTTAATCTCAGCAATACAAAAAACAAAAACCATGACCATATCTAAATAATCACTTTGCTAAAATAGTACTTCTTTAGGGAAATTTAAATAGTTGCTGAGAAATTTAATGAACAAATCATGACATTGAAATCACTTATTAAAATGCTATTTTTTAAAACAAATGAAGCTTTTAAAAAATTTCCTAACTGCCTGGCACATGTAGACATTTAGAAATATTTGTTGTAGTTTTGCTTTATTTTAATCATTAATGCTTATCTGTCAGAATTTCACATTGTTGCATTGAACGCAACTATACTTAGGTTCCATAAATATTTTCACATACTGATGACTGTAATCAAGCCAGGAGATATTTAAACTGACACATGGTTTTTCTTCAATTAGAATGAGAATCAGTCACTTTATTTTGTGGCTTTATGAAAAGTACAAATCTGTGTGTGAACATCCATCTCTGTTTTCAAAGATTGGAACAACTACAAAATGAAAGTGAGTCTGTGATTGTTAAGACAGATGCTGGGCTTAGAACAAGAGTAAATAGGATTTTGTGGCTGGCACCTAATTTTTGGTGAAGATCAAAAGAATGAAAAGAAAGTCTACCCACACCCACAGCTGAAGAAAAAAATCTGGGACCTTTTGAATCACTGGTAAAGTGTTGACCAGATGTAGTAGCTTTGTTGGGTAAAAACCCTTTGGTGCAGGGATCCTCAAATTTGAAATATCATTGGGGACACAGGGAGAGTCTCCTAATCAAAACCAACAGATTCCTCCATCTGACTTCTTAGTAAGAACCAGTTATTTGCATGTTTTAAAAGCTGATCAGACAATTTCAATTTCAATAATATAGGTAGCTACAAGTTATTTTTTTTTCTAAAGGACAATTTTCTGGATTCTAGATAAAAATTTTTTGAGGAAAAGAAATTGATATTTAAAAAAAAGTAGAAGCAATAAAGGATTAAAGTTCAGGTACTTTTTTTCTTCCCTTGAATACTGAGGGTTCTTTTGTTTGTTTTTGGGGAAGAAACTGTATAGATTTCTGCTTGTGGAATCTAAAAATGTCAAGGTCATAGAAATTTGGCTGGTGGTAATGAAGGACTGATGGTTGACAGAAATGGGGGAGCTGATTAAAGGGTACAAACCTCTAGCTATAAGATGAATAAATTCTGGAACTGTTGTATGTAACATGAAGGCTAAAGTTAATAAAATATATTTAAGTACTTGAATTTTACTGAGAGTAGATTATAAAAAAATGTTTATTCAAGTAACATGGATTCACAGCTGGATGCAGGTTTCAAATATACAACATTATTGTTTTGATGGGGGGGCTGTGGAGAAATTGGGGGCTATAGCCCCCAGTACTGGTGGTGTTGCATTGGAATAGCAGCCATTGTGCCCTGGTGGGCAGAGACTTGGAGAAGGGACGTTAAGCCTTCTCTTGAGAGAAGAGGTTGAGGAGATTAGGGAGGCAACTGGGACAAAACACGTGGAGAGGAGGGAGAGCAGAGAGCATGGAGGAGCAACAGGAGCTGCTAGCTGTCAGGAGCAGGTAGGGCCCAGACCCTGGCCCGGGCTAGTGAGAAGCCTGGGGGAGCATGTTGGAGAGACTTGTAACTTGTGTAGGCTGACTTGAAAATTTGGCACTTGAGAACTTAGTTAAACTTTGAAACTGCAAAGCTTGGAAATTGTCTGGAGACCTGAAGAGACCTTGCAGTGTTGCTGTTTTCATTGTGAGACATCTGAAGTGGTTGTTGCTGTTGTATGTAGCAAGTGAGTCTTGCTGGTTTTGGGGACACTTTAGAGTTGGAGCTGAAAGAATGCCAGAGCTCTGCCTTTTGGAGAAGAATTGAACATGCCATCCTGGTTTTCTCTGTTGGATTTGAATCTCCTGTTTTGAAGAAGGATCGACGGCACCATCTTGGCTTCTTCTGGCTTGAAGTGAATAGCTGTGGCTTTGGAAAAAGGAGTGATGGTGCCGTCTTAGCTACTCCATCTGGATTGAAGGTGGATTGAAGCCACCATTTTGAGGAAGAACATGGCTGAAGGCCATGTGTAGCCTTTTGGACTAGAAACTGGACTGGTTGGTAAGATTACCAAAGAGATCCCTTGTACCCCTTGGTGACTCTTATCTATTTTGTCCTTTTAATAAGTAAATATGTTTTTGCCTCTTCCTTAAGGTTTATGTGGTCTTGCTACACTTGCACAGGATGATACAAACCTAAAACCTGGTGTGTGGCTAGCTTTAAAGGGCCAGTTTCTCCTATTTGTAAATTTTGTTAAGTGCCCCATTTTGCTAACTTAGCTACCTGGTTTCAGTTTGATATCTATATAGGCTATTATATGGTCTCCACCAAAAGTCTAGTTTCTATCTGTCATATACAATTGACCTCCTTTACCTCATTTGCCAAACTTCATCCACTTTCACTGTGGATAAAAAGCTAATTTTCATCCATTGTCAAATATTTGACCTCCTTTACCTGTTTTGCCATTCTCCACCTCTCCATCCCCCTTCCCCTCTGGTAAACACAGAGGGTAGCAACTCTGGTTGTCAGAATCTAAGGTTGTCAAATCCTGTTAATTGTTTGTTTTGTATCTTTATCTTTCATATGGTTGAAAACATATGGTATTTATCTTTTTCCACCTGGCATTTCATTTAACATAATCTCCTCAAGCTCCATCCATGTTGTTGTAAATAGTGAGATTTTACATTTTTATTTTTAAACTGAGAAATATTCCTCTATGTCTATATACCACTGCCTCTTTATCCACTCATCTGTTGATGGGTAGTTGAGTTGTTTTCATATTTTGGCTATTGTGAATAGTGCTGCAATCAACATAGAGTGCTTTTATCTTTTTGAATTAGTGTTTTTGTACTCTTTAGTTAGATATGCAGAACTGGAAAAACTTGATCATATGGCATTTGTGTCCTTAATTTTTTGAGGAATCTTCATACTGGTTTCTATGGTCACTGTACCAACTTATATTCTTACAAACAGGGTATAATGGTTCCTTTTCCCACACCATCAACAACACTTGTTTTCTTTTATCCTTTTCAATTATAACCTTGGTAACGGTATGAGGTGATAGCTCATTGTAGTTTTGACTTGCGTTTGCTTAATAATGTGATAATTAATATCTTCTTATTCACCTGTTAGTCCTTTGCATGCTTGTCTTAGGAAATATATACCAATCTTTTAATTGGTACTTCATTCTTTGTTGCTGAGTTGTGCAAGTTGTTTGCTATTTTGGATGTTAATCTGAAAGGGTAAATTTTAAGTGTCCTCACCACACATAAACAAAATCGGAAACTGTATCAACTATGTTGGATATGTTAATTAGTTCAAAGGGGTCATCATTTCATAAAATATACATACAGAAAATTATATTTTACACTTTAAATATATATAATTTTTATTTACAATTATGCTTCAATAAAGTTGAAAAAATTTAAATAATTAAGTAGAAAATTTTTATAGGTCCTTTAACCTATAAACATTTTGTTTATAAATCTTTAAAACTAGCATAATTTATTTTGCTTGATTGAAATTCTCATTTATTTTCCCACCTGAATGTATTATGATAGGGAGTATTGTAAAAATGTTTTTAAAAACTTTGTGCTTACCAATTCATTAGGTTTATTTGTAGTGTCATATTTATTTTGTACTGAAAGCTTAAAAACTCCCTTTATAGTTAATACGTATGATTTGTGACAGTTGACTTCAAAAAGAGAGAATTACTGAAAGAGAAAAAAAAGATATGAATCCTTTCTGGGAAAAGTAGATCTGAAAAAAGTTCTAAAAATTCAATCATTTCTCTAGAGGGTTGAATTTTGTCAAAACATTGGCCGCTTTCTTTAAAAAAAGATCAACTGCCCAAGTTTCAGCTAAAATCACTGAGAGCTATCAAGAATAAACCAGATGGCAGCCTACCTGCCTTGATGAAACTGAAAAATGAAAACAACATGTGAGTGTGGATACACAAAAGAGTGACAGCTCTTCAATATGCTTGCTTTTGCTTGTAGCACTTTTAAAGGAGCAAAAATTTATAGGTCTACAGCCCATGTTTAATGCATCCTCCTTAATGATGCTTTGGACAAAGAATAAAAAAAAAAAACAAACCCAGAGACTCTAATGGATAAGTCAAAATAAATGACAGAGCTTGATCCTGGATATGAAATAAAGTTGAGTTTCAATATTTCAGTGAATACTTGTCTATAATAAGTTACTTTACACCAAGCTATACCTTGACTATGATGACTGATTCAGATAGTTTCTTGAAATGTATTTGTATTCATTCAGCTAATGGATTCTAATGCTCACTGTATGTTAGGTGCTAAGGTTACAAGAAGAGAGACTGTCTTATCAACATTTTGATTTAGATCAGGGCCAGCAAGCTATGACCAAAAAAACTAGCCTGTTCTTGTTTTTGTAAATAAAGTGTTACTGGGACATAACCATGATCATTTATTTACACATTACTTTCATGCCAAAATGGCAGAGCAAGTGGTGGTAACAGAGTATATTCCTTTTAAAGTCTGAAATACTTAATAGCTGACCTTTTATACAAAAAGTTTGCTAATGCTTTGTCTAGATTCTTTGTAAAGCCATAAATCTAGGATGGAGAAAGTGAAGAAAAAAATATAAAAAATTCACAGTGCCATAACTATTGTATATACTAATTAAAAATTCTTCAAATTAAATAGGAAATATCTTTTTGTTGATTAGTTCAAATAGTTATGTATGCTATGTTAACCTGTCTAAGACCATGTACTTATACCTCACATAGAAGAGTTATCTTCTTTCAAATTACTATAGTTCATTCTAATACAAACTTGACCATCAATGTCAGAGGATTAAGCCACAAATTTACAGTATTGATTTTAAGTGGAAAAAGTTGACATGTGTGACTCAAACAATGCAAATATTTCATCATGGCAGAACCAATAATTTGAAAAAAATCCCATTTTAATGCTGAACTCATCTTTTTGGATTAAATTGAAAAAAGTGTGAAGGTGGTATAATGGCAGGTAAAAGAGATATGGCAACCAAAATGGCAGCACCTCTAAGATAGTGTTTCTGCTTAGTTTGTGCTACTGATCTCACAGCGTGTTAGAAGCAGGGTGCTACAGCAGGCCACAAGACAATGGCCAGGTAGATGATATGCAGCATGCACAACTGCAATACTGAGATTCAGAAAAACGAGTTTATTTAAAAAATGGGAACACAACGAGTTTCTAAGGCCACACAGGGCTAGCTCTCTCACTCGGTAGCATTCAAATATCCCAAACAAAAGGTTGCTTGTAAATAAAATTAAAACAAAAAAGTGTTTGTTCACGATGGCACCATCCTGCCACTGAGGGCCCTGGAGCTCGTGACAGTAAATGGTGGACCAGGGTCCATTTTACTGCAGCTGGATGGCAGCTTGCAGCCACAGTCTGAAGACAGGATGGACAAACCAGTTTGGACCAGATGGCAAGGAAGGCAGCACCGCCACCTGGAGGTGGTGCTGGATGATTAGCAGCGCTCAGAGGTGACCCAGACACAGAGTTCCCACCTCCGGTCAGCAGTGCTGCGCAATACTGGGCAGTAGTGCCTGCCACCCAGTCACCAGAGATGTGGTAGAAACACCTGCGTTGCAGCTCCTTGTGAGTCGCTGGCCTGCACCAACATTAAACAGCTCTTCGAGACACTAAGCCTGGGGCCCTGGGAGCTCTTTTCAAGCAGTGGGAGCAACAGGATGGGAGGCAGGTGCAGCTGCTTGATGCAGGATGATCTGGGTCTGGGCATCTAGTGGGAAACCGCTGCTCGGCTTCCCACACCACCCAGCTGCCTCAGGGGTGGGGCTGCCCGGAGAACTTCCTGCACAAGCTGTGGGGCCCGGGTTTCAGCATCATTACCCCTTTGGAAGATGATTTAGTTAAGAAAAGTCAAGATTCTCATCTTGTGAGACAGGGGCACGGGCATAGTGTATTGCTATTGAAGAATCTCCGGTACTGCCCCTGTAACTTTTGAACCACACAAAGAAGCTGTGCGTCTAATTTTTGGCGGTGAAGCAGAAAAGACACCAGGGAGATGCTGGCATGGATTTCTTGTCTACAGGAGGATGAATCCATCACCCTCTCCATATTACCCTAACTGCCACCTGTGGAAACCCACCCACCCTGTGAGTATATAGGGAGGTGACTAATTTTTCATACAACACTCAAGGGAGGACACGTCTTTGTCCCAGGTCTGGGAAGCTGAGACTGAAGATATTTATGTACTTCTTGAGTCTTAGCACATATGCTAATGCTCGATAATTTATTTGAAATTGACTTGGAAGCATAGTCTCAATGGCAATGATTTGAGTTAGGAAAGTGAAAAAATGAACAACTTCCTTTCATTGAATCATCAAAGAATGTAAGCTCTCATTTTCATCAATCAGATTAGTTTTGCTTACTCATAATTTGATTTATGATATCAAACTTGGTGAAGCATATAAATTGTCTAGTTTTCAGTGAGTAGGAGTGACCAATTCAAGCAAATGATTTCACTTGGTCCAGGAAAAATCAAGTCAATACTCAGTAAAAGGTCTAGAGAGAGAGAGAGAGAAGGAAATAACATCCCAGAAGAATAAAATTATTTAAAATCATGAAGCTCAGTGGATTAGGCAAACTATCTGGTTTCAGTTCTTTGGCCTTCAGTCTGGGCATGGAGAGCTCTTTGCTGTGTCCCTCTCACTTAGCTTCCTGCCTGTGCTTTGCTTTTTTATTTTTTAACAAAACTAACCATCCCAAGTTGACAAATGAGTAGCCATCTCCATTTTCATCTTCTGCTTAAAAATGTGATTTTTGGGAAATTCTGTTTCTTTCCTAGAAAATATGTCCATAATAAAATCAATACTCCTTAATAGTCGAGTACAAATCTAGATTGTTATATAAAAAGGGTTTTTTCTCTCCTTGTAACTTTATTCTTGTTGGTATTTTAATTCTTATGTTCTTGTGCTCACTGGCCACTTTAGTTGAACAGACAATTAGAATGGTTACAACTTTCCATCCTCCTAGGATCAGGGAAAGGACACTTTCTTTGATCATTTTTTCCTTCTGTAAAGCCAAGATTAATTATAATTCCTAACTAGATTTATCATGAAGATTGATAACACAAAGTATGTAAAACATGCAGCAGGCTATAGGTCACACAGTGAGTATTAAGTAAATATTAATTATTATAATTTGAAATCCAGATATTTGTGGAAAACATTTATTGAATTACATAGTAATTGTGAACTGAGGGGTGTGTAGTTTCCATTGCTGGAAGTGTGTGGGCTTAGATTTCAATGGGTTTATAAATATCCAATATGGGGGAATCCAGCCTATTTTTCTGACCAGGGATAATTTCTTTTTCTCTGAAGTTCCAGATCCCCTGGATGTGGCAGAATGCTTTGTTCTGAGCTTCTAGGTCAAGCAGAGGGAACATGGAGAGCCCTCTTCTTTATAGCAGAAGAGATTGTGGCTTAGATATAACATTTCATGTCTAGAAATCATTTCAAAGATATGACAATAAAGACTGGAGAAACCAGGACTTGTTATAAAAATGTATGTGCATGTTGGAAATCAGAGATGATAAGTTATAGGAGAGAAATGACACAGTCTGGAAGGCAGATGATTCACTTGCTGTCCTTTAGTTTAATGACAGTGGCGTGGTTGGGTGAGTGGTAGCACCAGGGAGCTTTTTAGAGAAGAATGAGAACGCTGAGAATATATTGAATGCCTCTGTGCTTTATATAGCTTATTTTATGTGAGACTCACAGCCCTATGAACTGGCAGTTCAGTTTCCAGATAATTAAAATTATCAGGGGTTAACTAATTCTGAGACCACAGAATAAATAACAACAAATGTCAGTAATGGCAGAACTGAGGCTAAAATTCAGTTCTCAGAATCTAAAGTACATTAAAAAATTTTTTTTAATTACACATACAGCATTCCTTTAAAATAAGATTTGCAGACTGAAAGGAAGAAACAGAGAAAATTCGTATGCTAAAT
Source organism: Uropsilus gracilis (assembly GCA_004024945.1). Classification (NCBI taxonomy): domain Eukaryota; kingdom Metazoa; phylum Chordata; class Mammalia; order Eulipotyphla; family Talpidae; genus Uropsilus; species Uropsilus gracilis. The sequence continues at coordinate 11,998 of PVHY01022344.1, forward strand.
TGCTGGTATTAGGGGTTTGAGAAAGAGCCTCAAAGAATAATCCAAATACATAAGGCACAAAAAACTGCATGTGGAAGCTGAGTCACATGAATCCAAGTTGGGATTTGTCCCTGGGAAATCAGCCAGAGTCACTGGACCTTTTACCATTCTTTCTACTGCATCTGAACTGCCTCTCACATGAAGTGATATGTCTGAGAGACAGCCTGATGTAGTGGAAAAAGCCCAAACTTCAGTGATGGATAAACTTGGCCTAAAATCTTAGTTTTGCAATTGCTGGCTTTGTGACATTAGGCAAATCACCTAACTTTGTTTAATCTGTTCAATGGGGATAATCTCACAAGTAGTTGAAAAGAATTGTGCAAACAGTACAGTATAATTATCATATTAATCATTTGTAATCACAGAAGACCTTCTTAAACAATTACTCTAATTTACCTCAATTATCATTTGTCCTAGGGAAATAGACTCTGATTTGGATGTTTGCATGTGGAAGAATTATTTGGTAGTGCTCTCAGGAATAATCTCAGTTAAAGAGGGAGGGAAGTCAGACTGGGGGCACATAGGGAAGAAGTGGGTCTGTGATATATTTGCAGTCTAAGTCTCTGTTGATCCCTGCTGACACTCTGAAACTGGGATAGCACTTCAGACACGTCTTGAAATTTTTTGCATATATATAATTGTTTAATTTTACATCATTATATACCCGAAGGTTCTTCCACTACCTTGTCACCTGTGAACCATCACTTTAATCTCTTGTGCCCATTTCTCCCTACATCTTACTCTCCTCCCCCTCCCTTACTCTGTGCTTCAGTTCTGCTGAATGTTTTTTAGTTTTAAGTTTTATTTATCCTTTTGTTTGTTTGTTTTCCCTAGATCCTGCATATAGGTGAGATCATCCAGTATTTCTCTTTTTCTTTCTGGCTTATTTCTGCGAACATGATTCTTTCTAGGTCCATCCATGTTATCACAGATGCATAAAATTTGTCTTTTGATTGCTGAATAATTTTCCATTGTGCAAATATAACAACTTTCTGACCCATTCATCTGTTTTTTTGGTATTTGGGTTATTTCCATATCTTGCCTATTGTAAGTAGCGCAGCAATAAACATCCAAGTACAGGTGTCCTTTTGAATTATGTTTTTGTAGCCTTTGGGTAGATTCCTTGAAGTGAGATTTCTGGATCAAATGGCAGTTCCATTTTCATACCTTCCCCTCCAGGCATTGTATTCAACTTTCTCCTGTATGGGGTATGCATGTCGAAGGGCCACCTCCCTTTAACCAGGGGTGACTCTCTGAAAGGAACTCAGCTGTGAGCTGCCCACAGGCAACACCCTTGTGCTGTGGAAGCGAGTCTTTGGGAGGTGTACCACCACATATGCCACCGCCCTCTTGTTGCAAGTGTAACTGATGATTTGCTTGCATCATGCATTATCCTTTTCCTTCATTGTTTCCTTCACCTACTTCAGTTCTTCAGTTTAGGGGACAGCAGTTATATCTGCTGAACTTCTATAGTGTGCTTGGTGCCATAGTAGGAATGTCACATAGCTGATTTGATTTAACCCTCAAAACAGTTCTAAAAATTACACTAAGTCTTCACTTGACATTGTTCAGCTAAGGGGCACCTTGGGCACCTCTCCCCCTCAAAGGGAAGTGCTTTGGCTTCTGAAAAACAACTTGCAACTTGGTGTTGCTGGTAAGGAGACCCATGGAGGAAAAATATGTAGAGACGCTTGAAAGAGACAGTGGGTGAGAGACAGTGAGGAGGCTAACAATGGCTGGGCTTTCTTGTTTACTAGTTTGTTCCAAGCTTTCTGGAACCCACTTTGGATCCTCTTTCTTCTGGTTCCCCACTGGAAGGTAACCAGAAGGTAGATTTGTGGCAAGCTTCAGGCCTCAGTTGCCTTGCTTCCAGCTGACCCAGCTTGGGTATTTGCCCTCTGAGGGATGGGTAGCTTTCGGTGTTTTTTTGAAACTCATCTTGGGGACTTTCTTTTCCTCTCTATGCACAGTAATTCTATTAATGTTTTTCCACATTTATAGTCTGTTTTGCCTGTGCACTCACGGATGGTTGAGTTCCTTTAAAGCACGTAAGTTTGGGGCTCCCAGTGTACTCCTCAGTTACATGCTAACAGATTTTATTTTAATTAATTAATTAAATATACATACATACATATTTTCTTCTTACATTGTTATATACCTCAAAGTTCTCCCACCACCAGGTCCTCTTGATCTCTTGTGCTCATCCTTCCCTGATTTTGCCCTCTCTTTCACCCCTTCCCTTGCTGTATGCTTTAGTTCTATTATCAGTTTGTTAGTTTAAACTTTTTCTTGTCTTTTTGTTTCCAACAGATTTAGATTCCTGAAAATCACAACTTTAAGCAATAAGTATAGAATAAAGCTAGGTCCTTGAATAGGGTAGTTTTCTTCTCTGTTGGTCAGGGTTCTCATTAATGTTGAAAAAAGAAATGGTATTATTGAAGAATCTGCTGGAGGAGGAAACTGAAATTTATACAGTAACTTGTCCAAGGTGACAAGAGCCTAGGCTAGGTTTTCATTACAAAATGGTTTATGGCCAAAGGTCATGGTTCTTTACAACACTCTTATAGCTTTCCCATGCCCTTCTCTTTCCTTTTTACTTGCTATTTCTAGTATTCTTTCAGCACTATCTCAAGAGAATGTTTTGCCACGTAGCTTTTTGGAACTGTGTTTATTTTAGTTTAAAATACTTGTATCTCTCTATTTGCATTTAGTACTCTGTCCTTAATTTGTATGGGGTTAAACAACTTCCAATCTGATCATCTTCAACGATTTTATAAACATTAAGGTGAAGACCAAAACTAATGCCATCATAATCATCAGGAGCTTATTAGCTTCATTTTAATCTTTGTCAAAAATTCTTACAAAATAGGCTTCAGGCATGCTGCAGCCTGAAGTGGAGGCCTTGGGCGCCTGATCTCTCCCTCATGGTGGACACAGGCTGGGGATATGGGGAGGTCTGGCTCCCCTTTGGGGGTATTGCTGGAGTGACTCAGTGACCACCCATCTGCAACCCTGGGACTCCTCATTGGGGGTGCTGGTAATCTGCCAGAGCATGGGCTTGTGGGGGGAGGTCCTCCCTGGTTCATTCTCATATCAGTCATTTCTCATTTTGAATGAGAAAAGCAGCAACCCAGATGTAGTGGAGGAGATAGAGAAATAAAGGCCCTGAACAAACCCATCACCTGCCCAAAGAGAGTATGGTCAGAACTTTGAGACACAAGACTAAGACGAGGGCAAGAATATAACACCAAGTAACACCAATAACATTGCTGGTGCTGGAGCTAAACTCCCCATTCAGAGACACTCTTAACATGAGTAAGGAGCCCCACAATACCAATGGGGGAGGAAAGCCACAAAGAAGTGGCAGGAGAGAGGGGATGAGCCAGACAAACCATTTGGTGAGGTCTGCCCCCACCACGGAGTGGAGTGTAACTCCACTGTGGCCAAAGGCTGGGAAATGGTCTCCCAAAGCCTGATGCCAGAGCTACAAGGCCAAGAAGTAGCATCACAGCACAAGTATTGGGATAACGGAATCAACAGCCAATAAGAACAAGGAGACACTAAAACTAGAGATCATCAGGGTCCTGAGAAAAAGAAACTGTCTCTACCATCACAGGAAATTCCACAGGGAAGAAGCTGGGAGAGCCACTCTACATAACAGACCAACAGGAGGTTTTATGATACTCTCAGAAGGGCCACCTGACCCAGTGTTATCCGTGGAGATATGTTCGGCCTTGCCTGCAGTGCCCCAGGAACTTGGAACCTCACCAAGGAGGATGCTGTTCCAGAAAAAGAAAACAAAGAGACCAATGGGCCAATCACTGACCAACAATCAACAACAAGAAAGGAAATATGATGACCAGGGGGGCGACTAGGGGAAGAGGAGGGGAGGAGCATCATGCATACAAGCACGAGCTATGTATGCAAACAATAAGGAAAATAAAATTTAATATTAAAAAATTCTTACAAAATAATAAAAATATATCTAGGTGGAGGTCAGTTTCTTAAATCCCAAATAACATTAAATTCTGACCTTAATTAACTCTTGAGGAAGCATCTTCTGAAAGAAATAATGATCAAAGAAGTTCATCTGACTTTAATAAATTGAAAATTAAAAAGAAATGAAGATAGTAAAGTGCTATCTGCTTAGTAACAGATAAAAGGTAATTTCTCTTCTTGATTTTTCCCCTTTACACTTCCACAGTAACTCCTAACCCAAAACACATCATAGGGTTTTCTGTTATTTTTTTAAAAAAAATAAGTGCCAGGAAAGATGGGCAGTGGGGGAATTGGGAGGGAATGTATCTTGATCAAATTCTTTCCCTGCAGAGCTGTTGACAGTTCAATGAATTTGAAACCTATTTCTGGTTCTTTTCTTACCTACACTGAAATCTTTAAGATATCTTTGAAAAATTTCTGTCAGTTCCACAAATGACATCTAAAACATACTGCTATGAATCAAACTTTGAGACCAGTGATGTTTTCCCCTACTATAAAAGGTAATGCAATTCTTCAGACTTCTTTAGATCCTAAATTTCCAAGTTCTATAAGCTACTGGTTTTCTATTCCCATCTAAACTAACAAATTATGTTTACTAACTGTATTCTCTGTAGAATGTTGAAATATTTTATTGCTTCTATGCCTTCCTAGAGGGAACTGTTTTCTACTATGTGCATTACCTTACAAGGAGTATAAGGATCTTAGAAAGCTTACCATTCTAGGGCATACTCAATAGATAAATGTGACAAGATCCTTGCCCAAGTGGTAGTAGGTGACAAGGCTGAGTGGAACAGCCGTGGCTCCCTCTTTGTGATGCAGTTGAAAATGGGACTTTTCCATTGTGGATGGGGTCTGACAGACACACAAGGAGGAGGTGAAGTGTTAGAGAGTGTGGTTCAATGTTGGATAATGGTGGGTGGGGATGACTGGATGCTGCTCAAAGGTGGGCTTGGGAAAGTGTCCTGCAGGGGCCAGGGATGGCTGGATGCCCCAGAATGACAGGCTGGTGGTGGCCAGTACCTAGGGTGTGGCTGGGCATGCAGAGCACCAGCTGGAGAAACCCAGAGAGGCAACTGCCAGGGTGGGAAGCATTGTAGCCAGACTGTGGAATCGGGGGCCTGGAGAAGAAAGGTGCATGGCGCTGGAGTGAGAGGGGGCATGGAAAAGAAAGTAAACATAAAAAAAGGTTGTTTTGTTTGGAAGCTGGAAAACTGGTACCTGGAGAAAACCAGGAATTTGTATAAGCTGATTTTGCTTCAGTACATGCTGGAAAAGTTTGAAGAGCCTTGGAGAAGTTGAGGACTTTGGAACTGAAGATGTCACTCACTATCTGACACAAGTGGTTGGAAGGCACCCCAACTGTACTTGAACTGAGAGACTTTGGCTGGATTCTGTGGTGAAAAAGCAGGGTTCCATTCCTCCCTCTGGTATTGGGGACTCTTTGCTTGTTTACTTGTTTAAAATGTTATGAATAAATTCTGTGTGGTTGTGTTAAGAACCTGGCCTACTTTAAAAGAAGTGCCGGTGGGAAGAACCTGGGGGGGGAAAGCCAGATTTTAGAAGTGCCACTTACTTTTCCTTTGGCTCGCAGGAATGAGAGGCTTCTTGCCCTTTTTACACATGATATCAAAAGTCTATAGTCAACAAGACACGTTTTCTTCCCTTTTAGGATCAGTGACAGAAATGATGATTGTTTTTATTACCTAATATAAGATCTGTTTTACTTTGATAGTTGACTATTGATCGAGACCCTGGGAGCTCAACTCCTAGGTAGACTTTGCTGAAAATTCTTCTTTGCTGGAGTTCCTTACAGGCTTAATATTTGTACACACTGGTCATCAAGTAGTATGACAATATAACTTCTGGAAGGTTTTCTTTCTTTTCAAATGCCATATCCTTCTCCATTCTAAAACCAATAGTATTTTTTCAGTACTTTGGTGGTTAAGCATTTTCCATCAGTACTTAAAAAGAAGAGAAAGTGTTTTTGAGTTCTGACCACCCTGATCAGTAAAAACATTAAATCACAAAATGGTTTAAAGTTTATATGCTTTAAAGTTCAAATAATTAAAAAATACAGTTTGTTCTTAGTTTTATGTGAAGGAAAATGTTGAGGTTAATTCGTTGACCATGTGGGATAATTTGACTCTCAATCAGTAAATTTAAAAGATCTTTCAAAACATAAAAAAGATCCAGCTCTGCCAAGGACAAATGACTGGCACTGAAATTCTTTTGTTAGCTTAAGTCATTGATATGTAAAACAAAAGAAAATTCTTTGGCAGAAAACAGAGGAATGTCCAGATGGTTTCTATCTGTTTTCTCATTGATTGTATAATTAAAATCCCCTTTAATCATCAGAAAAATTGAGATAGAATGTTTGTAATAGAGCAGTACTGTGTTTTAAAGAAATACTTTTTTTTTGGTGGTAGGTTCACTAGTAATGAAACACTGGCACCAACTATTTTGTGAATTTGCCCTATGGAGAAAAGATGTCCAGATATTCACCAGGTGATAGGGCCACTTATTCCATTATGTTGATTCTACCAGAGAGGATCAAAGACTAATCCACTAAGATGAATATGAGTTAACAATGATCACCTAATTTTCAGGTAGTATTTCCCTTTGCCTGGAGCAGGATTCACATATTTGATTCATTAAGAGTTGGACTAGCTCATTTGTGAGATTAGTTACTAATGAAAGCATCAATAAACTAGTTAGTAAACTACTTACAATTCATGTCATCAGCCATTATGGCATGGAATTTATTTATCCAGGGGAGCCTGACTTAATCTTGGTAAATTATATTCTGTGAAATGATGTGTCTGGTGATCATCATGAATGATATTGGTCAACAGAGCTACATTCCCATGTGCTTCTTTGACGTTATACCTGCCCATCTCCAGATTGTATGTGATTGCTCTGAACAAATGTACTGTGCAGGTATATGCATGGCTTCAGTTGGCAGATTATTTCAACTTTTTAGATTGACTACTTAGAATCAGTTGTGATTTGCAGGATATTAAATTGATATCCATACCTCTGTCTCTTTGGTTTATATATGGTATCAATACTTATTTTCAAATGGAAAAAAGTGAAAACAAAAATTCTAGTGATAAGCCTCTAATTTCAGGGTGTTTTTCACCTGCTGGTTAATTTTTTTGCTATTTGTTTCTCTTTAGTTTGAGCCACTAACCATAACATATCCTTCATAAAAAGAGAGTTACTCATGACAATAATGATCTAGCAAACTTCAAAATTTTTCTCAGTGAAGAGATAAAAAGCAAAGCAAAGCCCTGATGTTTGAAGACCTCACATCCCTCCTTATAGAAAGATATTTATGCATTTAGACAAGTTCTCTGCATTAGAATTTTGCCACTAAAATTGGAATAGGGTTTTATTATTTTTTCTTGTTCATTTGGATTTTTTTTAAAAAAAATCGAATTACCATTGTTTTCCATCCTTACTAGAGTTTTGACAGTGTAAGATTTGCCCCCTGAGGTGCAGTCAGTCACCATAGCACTCCAACACCAAAGACCAGATAGTCTGTCTGCATTGTCCATTGTATACCCCCGCCCCCAGCTTCTAACTCCTCCTACTCTCTCTCTCTCTGCGAGCCACACATCTGTGGTCAGATTTGAGAGGTTGGTTTTAAAGTTTGTCTTTTATATGACCTGTTGTTTGGCTTCTATATATTTCTTAGTGGTTATTTTCAAGATCTTCACTTTGATTAAAAAAATGAGACAGCATTGTCATGATTTTTCAGATACTGATGAGACTATAGGATCATAGGGTCCTTCTTCCAGCAGTTCTGGGGAAAGGCATTAAGAGTACAGTAATGGAAAAACCAGTTTTACAGAGAAAGCTGTACTGTTAATCTAGTTAAGAAAGAAGTAGAGAAGCATATAGAGTAGTAACCTGTGGTTAATGACACATCCATGGAACCTAAAGGCATGGGAAGGTGAAGCACGAAGCAGAGGTCCTGCTATGCTTATTAACTGCCTACTATCAATGGCATGAATGCTAAGGACTTGACATAGATTACCTCATCTAACGGGTAGTGATGTACATGCCATTCTCCCTGTTTCATGCACAGGCAAAAGAAGTTAAGTAATTTGAACACTCTGCAATCCATATCTGGATAATTCCATTTGAGAGGCAGTCTTTTAGGGCTATTGTTTTGCCTCAAAGATAAACAGTTTCCTTGTTGCATCATCAAACAAAGGTGCTTGTTACCTCACTAACTAGAACTTTGAAAGATCCTTATAGATACTAGGGAATACTAGGGAATATTTCTGCAGTAAACATTGCAATATGGGAATTGTTTCCTCTTGCAGTCTGCTGGTTTCCTTTCTCTACCTGATCCTTGGTGGTTCAATAGGGAATAGTGGTCATAGGAAAGCTTGGTAAGGAGTAGGGTTCTCAGGGTTTGACCTGTTATCATTCTGCCTGGCAGTTGTAAGGACACCTTGATGCCTGCTCTCTATTTCCAAACCTAATTTGGGTTTGTATAGTTTTTCATGGTTTTGGTTTATGGTTTGTCATTTTAGTTAACTTAGATTTCTCTAGTGGCCCTGCTCAAAAACCCATGATTTAGGACATTATTTAATTTTCCAAAATCCTAAGGGGACAGTTGTTACTACTGTATCTCATCAATTCTAAGTCATCACCCCCCACCCCATCCTGCCCTTGATAGTTCTCAAGCACACTGACATTGACTCTGAGGCAGACTTTTCTTAAAGACATTGAATCATAACTGTGTAAAAGTGTGCAGTTTTCTTTTCTTTTTTAATTTAATTTTTTAAAATATAAACAATTACATTTTGTTCTTTGGGTTATAACCTCTCTGTTATAAATTTTTTCCCCTTCCCTCCTCCCTCCGGTGCTCCCTCCATTCTCTCGCACCCCATTCTTTGTTGTTTATTAGCTGTGCTGCTGAGTCCATTAGTCTCTTTCCTATGTTAGTCTTTTCTCTGGGTGAGGGACTCTGTGTTGTTGGGTCCAGGCGAACCTTGCTGTTAGATTTTCAGTCTTAAATTTGCGTTGGGTGGCCAGGTTATATTCATTTGTGATCTGTCCATGTTTTCTTGCTGCAGGCTGTTTTCTTCAATCCCATCTCCATTGCTTTGCAGCTTTTCCTTATGTCTCTGGTGTTGGGCTTTGGGGGTCTTGCCTCCTGCCAGTGTTGGTCAAGAAATTTCTCTGAGTTCAGGCTTTGAGACTAGGTCTCGCTATTTTTGCCTATGGAACTGCAGGCTCTTGTTGCCCAGGGTACCACAGACTCAAGCAATTCCCAGCCTCAGCTTCCCAGGTAGCCGGGATTACAGGCACACGCCACCACACCCAGCTATTTTTTTGGAACTAGTTCTCGCTACGGGCCCCAGGCGGGACTCGAACCGTGATTCCTAGCCCCAACTGCTTCATAGGCTGAAGCTTACAGGCACGAGCCACCGTGCCCGGTCCATGAATTCAGGCTTCTGCCAGTGGCCTTTGAAGGTTATCTCCTCTGCTTCCTTTTGCAGTTTTGGTGTGGGGCCTATTATCCCCTCTTTGGTCATTCTCTCCTCTCCCTTGATGAAGGGAGGGTGTGTTGCTCTCCTTGAATGTATCTCCAACTTAAAGTCCCGGGTTTTGGCCTGGACAGTGTAGAAGTGTGCATGGTGCCATCGTGTCTCTATGGTTGTTTTTCTGGTCTTACTTGTACTGGTTCACTTGGTTGTCCGTCTGCTGTGTCCAGCTCCCTCCGGTCTGTGGGCTGGACTTTTGTCTGGTCCCTCACCCGTTCTATGTTGGGGTTGCTGTTGCATCTATTCTGGTTGCTCTGAGGTTTAGCTGGAGTAAGAAGTAAGAGAGAGATGGAGGTAAGAAGTAAGAGAGAGATGGAGGGCCCCCCCCTTGCCCGTTGGAAGGTCCCAGCGCGGGGGTGGACCGACCCGAGGACCGTTCGCCCGTCAATGCGCCCCAGCTTCCGGGGGCTGGGGGCTTCACGGTGCCGCCCAGGCCAGCTTGTAAGTGGCCGTGGTCACTTACTGGCGGGTGGGGATTTGCCCCCCCACCCCTCTGTTCTCCCACGGGGGGACTTACCCAGGAGGCCCGACGCCCCTCGCTCCCCGCTGGCAAGGGAGCTCCGAACGCCTGGAGCCAGCCTGGGCTGCAGGCAGCCGCCTCCGCCCTCTGGCCGACGGCCAGTGTGCAGTTTTCTATAGGACAAAATTGTTTTTTTAAATTTTAAAAATTTTTAAATTCATTTTATTGATTTGTCACAATTGTGAATTAAATGATCCCTCCTCCTCCCTCCATATCCCCCCTCTGTATCCCCCTTCCTCCTCCCTCCATATCGCCCCTCTGTATCCCCCCTTCAGTCACTCCTCCCATTTTTCTGCAAATTGTTGTTTGGTTAAGTTGATGTTTAATTGTTGGTTGTTTGGCCTGTTGTTCTCTTCCGATATATGGTAAGTGTGTGTGTGGTTTTGTTGTTGTTGTTGTTGTTTTCTTTTATTTATTTTT
>PVHY01022345.1:0-22535 GCA_004024945.1 Uropsilus gracilis
AAAAAAAAAAAGATGTGCCCATTTGGTGTCAGGCTGGCCGTCCCTGTGCTGGGAATGGGTGCCCATTCAGCTGCTCAACCTCAAGTTAGGAAGGAAAAAACTCTGGAGATTTTGAAGCTGTGGGAAAAAGGCCTTTTGCTTAAACCCTTACTATCGGTAATATTTAGTGCCCTTTACAAGAAAAATGTTATGAAAGTTAAAAGACTTTCCAGAAGACCACACCTCTGGGGGCTGATGGCATGAACTTTGGGGCCAGAGTGTTGACCTGAAATCCCCAAACTGCTGGGTGACCTTAGGCGGGTTAAGTTACACCCCCGAGCCTTAGTCACCCTCCTGTAACATGGGGGGTATGGTGCTATCTGGTAGGGCTATGGCAGAAGCCCTGGTAGGGTTGCTCAGCACAAGCCTGGCATCGTAAGTGCTCTGATGTGGTGATTTCATCTCGGTATGTTTAGACGGAACAGGAGCGACCTGAATTGGTGCAAAACGCCCTTTCCTTCTCCTGATATTTGAAAGAACACCCCCCACACAGTGAAGCAAAAACATTAGAAAAACTTCCCCCAGCATCCCCTAAGCTCCTAGACACAATGGGTGAGCACAGATTTGCACCCTTGTTTATAGCTCACATTTCCTGAGGTGTGATTGTCTGCTGGGCACCGTGAGAGCTGCTCTTAGGGTGGGGGCACTTCCATCTTCACCCCCTTGTCACATGTAGGTTGCTGGCAGTAGCACCTGATCACAGACCCACCATGGACCCTTCTAGCTCATGCCTCTTCACCCTCTGTTGGGTCAAGACCCACACTAAGACCTCATTTTAACCTGCTTACCTCTGCACACACCGTGTCTCCAAATAAGCTCACCTGCTGAGCTCTCTAGAAGTAGGATGGCATTTTTGAGGAAAGCAATTCACCCAAAACAGAGACCCATGGAGTCCCCGAGTGTTGGGTTCAGAACTGAGCTGCAAGAACAGCACTAAAACCACTGGAGGTGGCTGGAGTCACAGGCAGAGATCATGCTCAACCTGCATCACTGGGGTGCCCGCCACACCTCTCCCCACCTTGTGTCCCCTCTCTGCGGTCTGATTAGCCTTCTAGGTTAGGGGGTGCGGGTGTGGCATGGGAGTGAAAGGGACAAAGTGTGTGCAGCCCAGTTCTGCAGCCTGGGTGAGCGATGCTCCTAATGTAGGGATGGAGGGCAGAGAACAGGGCCAGGAGGGCTGCACGGTGGAGTCTTTCAGTTGCAAAGCAGGTAAGTGCCGGGGGCTTGGCAAGCTCCCTTCCTGCCTTGCTGTGGGTTGGGGAGAAAGGTGGGAGAAGAAGAAGAATACGGGGGAGGAAAGACCTCATGTAATATTCAGGCCAGGTGGGGCGCAGAGCCTTGTTCCTGTAATTGACAAATGCGCAGACTGCCTCTCTCCCTCCCCTGCCTGCTCCGGGGATCCGCCAGGCAGAGGGTGGGGGTATGTGTGGGGTGCGCCTGCTGCCGGCCAGGTGTGCATCCATATTTATCAGGGGTGAGTTCCTGGGAAGCAGCCGGATGCTGAGAATGCCGGGCAATCTGCTTGGGCCAGCTGCTTCGTTCCTGGCCAGCTACTGCAAGGAGATTCCGGAATGGCACCCCGAATAGTGGCACCCTGATTGTAGTTGCTGGTTACTATGGTTTAAATACTCAGACTGAGGCTGATCCTAAGCCACCAACTTGGAGGCGTAGTCTCACAAGACTCCTGAAAATCGAACACAATTGGCCTAACGTGTACAAAGTATAAAGAAGAAAGGGAGGCTCAGAGGTGGGGTAACCCACACAGCCAGTGCTTAGGGGCTCAGCTGGACAATGTTGCCAAGCCAGACCGGGCTGTGTCTTTTCCTGGTGTTGCCCTTGATAATAGGCTCTCTGTGACCAAGCTGGCAAGGAGGGAAGGGGGAATGGGGCATGCAGAGGGGTGTTTGTGGGAGCCCTGCTGCCTCGCCTGTGCCAGTAATAGCTTAGAGCCCCTTGTAGCTTTCCCTGTTCTCTCTAAGTTTGGTTTCCATGGTACCCCAATGGGGTCATATATTATTATCACGTTGAAACAGGAGATCTGAGGCTGCTGATACCACAGGGCATGACCGGCTTGAGGGCTAGCCCTGCGCGAGCCATGGGGTGAGAACCCCATACTACTGGTTCAGGGCCACTGGGACATGCAGCCTGGCTTTGTGCATGGGCCCCCTAGGGTTCTAATGGCAGTGGCTTGTCCCTGCTGTGGCAGCTCCTGCTCCAGCTGCTTGGTGGAGCATCGGGACCTGCTGGAGCACACTCTGACACATGGCTCTGCTGCAGGGCCCACTGCCCGGTGAGACCACCTGACCTTAGTCTAGGTTGGATCTGGAAGCACCGGCCAGAGTTTTACTTTTGAGTATTGCACCAGAATTGAAGATGGGCCAATCTGGTTTGAGCTCCTTAAGACCAGGATTGTAAAGTGACCAATCAGATTTGAGCTTGACCAGCACCAAACAGCAGGAATTGTGAATGGGCCAATCTGGTTAGAGCTCCCACCAGTGTCATACAAGGTTTTTAAGACCAGGATTGTAAAGTGACCAATCATATTTGAGCTTGACTAGCACCAAACAGCCGGAATTGTGAATGGACTAATCAGACTTGAAAGGCAGGGACCCTGAAGGGAATATATGCTGTGTTAGGAGCCTGCTTGAGCTCACTCATCACATGACTTCCAGCACACCTTTTCAGCCCTCCCTGACCTCACAGACCTCCATAAACCTCCGAGACCTCTGGAGACCTTCACGTTTGATCCCTTCTTTATACTGCTACTCCTGCCTCTGGCTCTGCCTCCAGTATCACCTGATGTCTGGTGCCAGTCAGCACTAGAGTCTGGTCCCTGGCACAGTCTCTAACAGAGCTTTCTGCTGCTGGTTTGTGTCTGATATCTCCAAGAACTGTAACTCTGGTGACTGGGCCCTCTGACACTATTGCCTGCTGACCTGGCACTGATGTGTCCAACCATCTCTAAGAAGTGTCCACTGTCCACTATTTCTGGTCCTCTGGCACCAGCTTCTGATGTTGTTGTCTGGTTGTCTGTAGCTGTCCAGCATGACCTTCAGATTTCTGCTATAGTTCTGCTTTAGCAGTGCCACTCTTAACTACCTACAATCACCACTGTGAGTTGGATCCTGGTCTACCACTTACCAGCGTGCCACCAGCTTTAGGATTTTACTAAAGGGATAACATCATCTTGCACAAGTAGCCTTTGCTTTGGACTACCGAACACTGGTACTATATGGGGGTATAACAGCCTACCATCTCTGTGACCTTAGAATTTCTTTCCTTTTCTCTATTCCCCCCCTTTTTAAATAAGCCTCATTATTGTTGCACCTTGAACCTGAGTCATATCTTGCAACTGTGGGTGCACAGGTAAGAAGCTATGAACCATGATAATCCCTCAGCCTTGGCAGGCTTCAATAGCTTACATATGAGGAAATTGAGGCTCAGAGGAATTATTAGATTTCCCAGTCATATGAAAACTTATATATGTGGCTGTGCAGTCATCAAAACCTAGGTTTTCTGGGAGCAATCCTAGTTCCCCCCACGTCCTGGAATGCTGAGTCCATGATATCTCCCTATTAGCATAATCTCTCCAAGGACCTGATGACCCTGTACTCCATGAGGCCTAGAGCCAGGCACAGGGGCTAGCTTCTGAGCCTTCTACTCTGATAACTGAACCCAGCAGCTCTTTTACTGTATCTGCTGGTGGGTGAGCTGACCTCTGGGAAATGGTCGGGGAGCTATCTTCACTATCTGTGGTTCCTGAGTGGGTGCATTTTGATGCCTTGGGCAAGTTCCTTCACATTTTTAGACCTTGGGTTCTTTGTTTATGAAAGAGAATAATGCTTCTGCCCTATCTACCTCACAGGGGAGTCCTGAGGTGGTAGAGTAGGAAGTACAGCAATCTCATTTCCTGCCTGAAGAACAACTGCACTGCAGAATCTGATGACTATTTTGGAACTCTGGATCTATTGAAGTCTTGCTAACAACTCTGGAGGGAAGACTTAGATGGTAAATTGCAGTTAATTTTGGCCAATTTCAATTAAAGTAACAGTTACCACACCCACCCTTTCAGCTACCTGCCAGACATTTGTGATTATATTTATGGAGAAATTTGTACCTAGTTTCAGGGTCTAGAATGGGTGAAAAACAGTGTTTGTCAGATTTGTGCTCTGATCAGTCCTGCTTCTGATCACAGAGGGGCAGACAAAGGAGTAGGCAACCTTTGTTAGGCAACCTATTATTTCAAGCAAGAAGATATAAAGGACCAGCACACTCCCTGCCCCTTTCAGGAGGCAGACATTAAAACCTAAAACATTCAAAACAACACCATGTGCGGGAAAAATTAGAAAGTGACAGTGTATGCCCGGGGAAAGACTCAGAAAAGATATAGGAAGACCTTAAGTTTACATCTCAGGTGATCCTGGACCCAGAGACAGCCTACAACAATAAAAAAGAGAATGACTAAAAAGATCCAGCAAGTCCCATAGAAAGGAAGACTTTGATTTTCGGTGCTACTGCATAATTAGATTCAAATACCTAGTGCTTACCAACAAAAAAAAATCACAAAAAACAAAGTATGGCCCATTCAAAGGAAGAAATAAGACAAAAGAAACTTCTCTGAAACAGACCTGATAGCGGATGTACTAGACAAAGACTTTAAAACAAGGTCTTAAAGATGCCAGAGAACTAAAGGAAAATATGGAAAAAGTCAGGAAAATGATGAATTAGAAATGTGAACAAAAAGTTAAGAAAGTTAAGAAGAAACTGAAGAAATTCTGGATCTGAAAAGTACAATAGCTGCAATGAAAAATTCATGAGAGGAATTCACCTGAGCAGGCAAAAAAAAAAAAACAAACAAAAGATTCAGTGATCTTGAAATTAAAGTAATATGATTACCAAGTCTGAGGGTCAGAAGAGAGAACAGTGAAGAAAACCAAACAGTGCCTAAGGGACCTGTGAGACCTCATTAAGTGACCCAACACAAACGTTTTAGAAGTCCCAGAAGGAGAAAAGAGAAAAGCAAAAGAGAATATTTGAAGAAATAACAACTGAAAATTTCCTGAATTTGATGAGAAGCATGAAGATAAACATACTAGGACCTCAAAAAACTCCAAATGATATGGACTCAAAGACCCACATTAGACATAATTAACTTTCAAAAACCATAAAAGAGAAATCTGCAAGTGTAACATAGAAGCAAAAATCACATCTAAGGAATCCTTAATAACATTATCAGCAGATGTCTTATCAGAAACTTTGGTGATCAGAGGCAGTGAGCTAAATAATTCAATGTGATATGAGAAGAAACAAGTCAAGATTGTCCTTCAAAAGATTAAGATATTCCTAGATGTATAAAATCTGAGGAAGTTTGTTACCACTAACCTGTCCTGCAAGAAAAAGGAAATCCTGTGAGGTCAATGAAAGGACACTAGACAGAACCTTGAAACGGTATAGAGAAGTTAAGATCTCAGAAAGGTTAATAAAAAGGCCAGTATTATCGTAACAGTTTTAACTACATTTAAAAAATTTTTCTATATGATTTAAGAAACTGATGCATTTAGAGAACTATATTAATGTTAATCTAAAAACTATTATAGCTTTGGTTTTAAACTAAAAATCCTGTTTTCTACAAAGAAGATTAATGCATATAAAGGAATTGTTAGTTTGTGTTTTGGGGCACACAATGCAGAAAGTTATAATTTATGGCAATGACTGAAACTGGTGGGAATGAAACTGTGAAGGAATAGAATTTTGCATGTTTTTAAAGTTAAGTTGCTATAAATATAAATTAGAAGGTTAGAATATTCAAAGTAATCCCCATAGTAACCACAAAGAAAATAGCTATAGAATGTGTAAAAAGGAAACAAGAAAAGAATGAACATTTTATTACTACTGATTCTACAGAAATAAAAGTTTATAAGACAGTGCTATGAATAGTTGTATGCCGAAAAGTTGGATAATCTAGATGAAATGGAAAAGTTCTTAGAAACATAAAACTTACGAAAACCAAATCACAAAGAAATAGAATAGCTGAATAGACATATTACTAATAGGGAGAATTATTTAGTAATAAAAAAATTCTCCTGAAAAAGAACAGTTCTAAATATGATTTCACTTTTGAATTCTAGCAAACATTTAAAGAATAATTAATGCCAGTGCTTCTTGAATTTTATGAGGTCAGTACCTTGATACCCAAACCAGAAAGACACTCCAAGAAGAGAAAACTAAAGGTCAATGTCCCTTATGAACACTAATGCAAAAATCCTAGACAAAATATTAGCAAAAATTCAGCTGTAGGTTAAAAGAATATAAGTGAATTTTACTCCTAGAGTTGAGAGATGATTCACAATACAAAAATTGATCAGTATAATACAGCACATTAGCAGGATGAATGGAGAAAAAAAAGACACGCTAGTCTCAATTGATGCCAAAAAAGAATTCGACAAATCCAATACCCTTTTATGGCAAAACAAATAAAAATATAGGAATAAAAGGAAACTATCTGTACATAAGAAACCACATAGAAAGTGGTGAAAGACTCAAATGTAGAATAAGGTAAGCATGACCTCTTTTACCACCTCTATTCAACATAGTATTCAAATCCTAGTCAGAGCAATTAGATAAGAAAAGGAATTCAAAGACATCTAAATTGAAAAGGTAGAAGTAAATCTATCTATAGAATACATGAGCTTGTATTTAGAAAACCCTGAATATTTCACAAAAATTTGCTAGAATAAAGGAATTCAGCAAAGTAGCAAGCTACAAGGTCAACATGCAAAAGTCAGTTGCTTTTCTATTTAATAATAAACAACCTGACTTGGAAATTTCAATACAATACAATATACAAATTCAGTATACAAAAGAGAAAATAAAGACTTTAAACCAAGGGGTTTAAAGATTTGTACAGTGAAAACTAAAGAAACTGAAGGAAATATAGATAAAATAGAAACACTTTTCATGTTCATGTATTTGTAAGCCTAAAATTGTTAAAATATCAATGCTGCCAAATGATCTGCAGGTTTGATGCAATTCCTATCAAGATTCTAATGATCTCTTTCTGTAGAAATAAAATGCATTTTTGCTTGCATCTCAAGGGAACTAAAATAGTCAAAATAATCTTGCAAAAGAACAGAAACAGGGGACCCCACACTTTGATTACATCAAAGCTACAGTAATCACAACACTTACCTACTACCATATATGAGATTAACTCAAAATGGATAGAAGTTGTAAATATAAGTCCTAATGTCATAAGAATCTTAGAAGAAAATATTGAACAGAAATTTCATGACATTGAATTTGTCAATAATTTCTTGGATATGACACTAATGGTGCAGATAGCAAAAGAAAAATAAACAATTAGGCTTCATGAAAATTAAACTTTTTTACATCAAAAGACACTAACAAGAGAAGAAATAAAAATTATCTTTACTGAGGATATGATCTTGTATATAGAAAATTATAGACACCACAAAAAACTGCTAGAACTAATCAGTGACTCCAATGAAGTTGCAGTATAAAAAAAAATCAGTGAAATCAGTGTATTTCTATATTGCTTACACTGAAAGCAAAATATACCCTAAAAGCAGAATATCTGAAAAAGAAATAAAGAAAACAAAACCATTTATAGTAGTATAAAAAATAAAATACTTAGGAATATCCATGAAAGTAAATAATCTGTATATTGGAAACTATTATCCTTGATGATAAACATTAAAGAAGATACATAAATGGAATATATTAATTGTTTGTGTATTAGAACAATTAATATTGCTTAAAATGCCCATACTATCAAGAGTCTTAGGCACCTGCTATCAAAATGTTTGTCTTCTTGAATAGATGAATAATATTCCATTGTGTAAATATACCACATCATATTTAGCCATTCATCAGTTTTGGTATTTAGCCATTCATCAGTTTTGGAGCATTTGGGTTGTTTCCATATCCTGGCAATTATAAATAGTGCTGCAACAAACATCCGAGTACATGTGTATTTTTGAATGTGTTTAAAAATAAAAAACAAAACAAACAAAAAACTCCTAAACTATACACAAAGCTATAGTATTTAAAACAGTCTGAAGTTGGCATAAAAATATACAGATAAACATATGGGATAGAATCAAGAGCCCAGAAATAAACTCTCATGTTTATGGTTATATTTGGTAAGGGAGTCAAAGATACCTTTGGGAGAAAGGACAGACTCTTTAATAAATGGTTTTAAGAAAGTAGATAACCACTGCAGGATGAGGTTGGAGCTCTACCTTATAGCACACAAAAATAAACTAAAAAATGATTAGAGACTTATACGTAAGTTCTGAAATCATAGAACTGATAGCTGAAAACATGGGGAAAAATTGATTTGATATTATTCCTGGCAACATTAAAAAAAATTAAACACCAAAGCACAAGAGACAAAAGCAGAAATTACAAAGTGTGACCACACCAAACAAAAAATTTACAGTAAATGAAACAATCAACAAAATGGAAAGGCAACCTATATGATGGGAGGAGATATTTGCAAATTACATATTTGATGGGAGGGGTATCAATATTTAAAATATGGAAAGAACTGGTCCAACCCAACAGCCGTAATACAAACAATTTGATTATAAAATGGGCAGAGGAACTGAATAGACATTTTTCCAAAGAAAGGCATGCGAATGGCCGACAGGAACATGAAAAGATGCTCAACATCACTAGTCATCTGGGTGTTGCAAATCAAAACCACAATGAGTCAGAATTTTGCACCTGGTTATCCCTCCATTCTGAGGTACAAATCTCTTCCACAGTGATTGCCAGGGCAGTGGGTCTTAGCACAATGAAAACCCTCTCCCTCTTGAATAGCCACTCACTGCTGGGGAATGATGAGATATTTATTACCTCTCCGACTTCTTTCTTCTCTGGAAGTGAATTGGGCCAGTACGATCTGACAATCGCTCTGTACTTTTACCATGTAATATCCATAACTGATCTATTATAAGAATTAGGGCTGTAAAAAAGTAGGAAGCCCAATTTCATGTAGTGAGCTCTCTATTGTGGTGATATTCAGCCAGCTTTTAATAATGGATGGAGTCGTAGGATATCCTGGTGGTTCCTAAATTTGCCTGAGTGTCAGAATCATCTAGAATGTTTTTTGCTTTAATTTTTTGGAAGGCAATATATGCATGTGGTTGACAAATCAAATAATACCAAAAGGCTTATAATAAAATAGAGTGAATTCCTGTCCCGGCCTTTTCTGCTCATCTTTAATTTTCTCCTAGTATGTATAAACATCTCCATTATTCTAACATATGATACAAATAGCTTTTGATTCATCACATCTAGCTAACCATTGACTTCTATGTGATAGATAAAGATTTAGTTGTCTTAACAGACAACTAATAGAGCTGTACTATAAAGTATGCCATCCTTTATTATTTACATGATTATATCTCTGTCTACAATCATAACTGAGTATTATGAGTCAGAGCTGAATATTATATTGCAGTATATTTTATTCCCTTTTTACATTTTTTCAGAAGTTAATAATTTTTAACTTGTTAGTTTTATGAGTACTCATTACCTCCAAACAGCCTTTTGATATGATTACCACATGAACAATCTCATTGGTTTCCTAAAAAAAAAGAAAAAAAAAGCAGATTCTTCTAGAAGCTTCAAATTTTCTTCTGCCTGGCCTTATCACTCTCAAGACATGCTGTCTTCTGTAATGCTGGGTCATGCTGTCGCTGCCATTCTTGGGTTCCCTTTGCCTCTCTTGACTGTGTTAGATTTCTTTTTAAAAATCTTTTTCTGTCTTTGTCTTATTTTCCTTCCTTGATTTGGTAAACTGCATCCTCCAGTTAGTTTCATTGGCTTGACAGTGAAAGGGCACAGGTGTGGTGGTAACAAACACCCTGTCCCTGGAGTCCATGTTTTGTGCTGTGCAGAGTCCGTCACTCTAGGATCTGTCACCTTCATCCAGAAGATTCCCTTTGCTTCTGTCCGCCCTTTCCTTGGTTTTCTCTCTCGTCTGAGTGGAGATCATTCTCTGTCACCTTATGAAGCAGTGTGGAAGAGAGATTTTATGAGATTTTGCAAGATTAAAGATTCTAACTATTCTCCTTCATACCAGATAATAGGGTGGCTTGTAGAATTTTTGGTGATTTAATGGCCTCCATCAATATTTGCCAGGTCTCATTTTCTAGGCATGTTCTCGGAGAGCATGCTTCCTGAAATCAGGCTTTGTGATATGATTAGCTTTAGACATAATGTGAGTAGCAGTACCAGGTGCTCCCTGGGTAGAAGATGTTAAGAGATATGTGCACGGTCATGCATCATTTAATGACGAGGATATACTTTGTGAAATGCCTTGTTAGGCACTTCTGTGGCTGTGCCCAGGCCCAGGAGTGTACTTCTGTCCACCTAGACAACATGGTCTGCTCTACCCTGAGGCTGTGTGTGGAACCAACACTGTGCAGGCAGCTGCCCTTGGAGAGTCTCCATGAGGCAGATAACTGTCACTCACCACGTCTCTGCCTGGCTGCCCTGTCTGATGTGTAGGAGCATCTGGTAGCGCTCCTCTGTCAGCGTGGGTCCTAGAGTGAGAATAGCTTGGGACATGGTTCTTCCTGTGTATAACTGAGCAAGAAATAAACTTTCATTATTTTAAACCATGTAGATTTAGGGCAGTGTTTGTTCTCACATCATCAGCTATCTCCTCCTGACTGAGACCAAGAGAGGCCCTAATGCAACAAAAGTCTAAAATGAACGGGCTGGCCAGGGGCTGTGTAGTGAATGGCAAGTGGATTTTACTAGCTGTTGTAAAGATGGCAGTTAATATTATGCAGTGGGAAAGACTTCATAAACTTCTTTGGGAGGCAGATTGCATTCTTGAGGAAATTTTAGCTTGGTATGAAGATATGGCCTGACATTATGCAGGCGTGTGTTTGGTTATTATGGAGTGGGCTTGGCAAAATTAGGAGTGTTCTCAGAAAAGAACTGGCCAATAGGCAAACAGAAATGAATAGAGGATTTCCAAAAATACAGAATCTTGTGATATTACGAAAGATGACTTAATTTTAGACTCCAGATAATAAGAGAGAAAACTGAATAAGTTTTGAATGACAAAGCCCACCATTCTTGTGGTGGGGGCCAAGAGTGACCCTGACTCAGGCATGGCCCTGAGTGACACTGTTAAGGATGGAATAAATTAAGGTATTTTGGATAAAGGGTCTTTCAGGGTGTGTGTTGACTCTCACATAGGTGTTCCTTGCAGGAACCTTCCATGGATGCTCTAGTGATTCATGGATGTCAGATAGGAATCCTGGAACCAAATGTGAGACAAGCCAGAGTGTCAGGAATGTGACACTCAGACTGCCCGCTTGGGCAGGTGGGTGTCTCAGCTTGGCTTATCTTCGAGAAGCAGGGCATGCTGGGTAAAGAGGTGTTTCTGGCATTTTTCTTCCACTCCTTACCTCCCCTCATGTGCTTCCTCATTCTCAGGCAAACGCATCAGGACACCCCAGCTGGGCTTCTGCCTCTTCCCCCAATTTCTTTTCCCCCTTTGGGAACTGGGGTTGCACTCTTCCCCCTGAACCCAGTTCTGTGCTAGGAATAGACACCAAGCTCAGCCTACACTTGATGACAGAATGGTGGGCATGAGGGGCACGGTGAACTGAAGATAATGGCTTTCGTCCAGGTAAATGGGCGGGTGGCATTTCCTCCGGGGGTGTGTTGCCTCTATCTGTGTTGCCTTTACATGTGGGGTTCCTGTGCTCGTACCTGGGACCCAGTGTGTGTGTCAGTGTGTGTCAGTTGGGGGGTGATGTTGTGCTTCTGTGTGGCTCTTATGGGTTCACCCCAGGGGACCCTAAGACTCTCTGTCCCCAGGTTAGGAAAGGGGTACACCTCCCAACTCCTCAGCTGCATGCAGGCACTGGATCTCTGGGCCAAGGAGGCTGTGGGCCTGACTTCTGAGTTCAGGCTGCTGCTGCATGCGCAAGTCTGGGGTACACCATTACCAGCCACAGAGAGCCACGGAGAGTGCACATGGAGGGGGTTTCTTTGCGGCTGTTCCCTTCTTAACCTTGCCTTCCAGGAAGAGGAGGAGGGGAGACGTGGTGTGTGAGCTGCTGTCCCTCCTGCCCCCTCGGCCGCCTCATCAGTGTGCAGGGCTTGTTGCTACCCAGACGTCCTTGCTGACTTTGAGTCTTTAGGTTCTGGCCAAGCCAGTTTCCGCCCAGACACAGAGGGAGCTGGCTCTGTCTGCTGGGTACCCTTGGGATGAGTGTTGGGGTGGAACCTGGGTGCCTGAGGGTGCCTCTCAGCAGTTCCTTGGCCTGAGGGGGAGGCAGGGCGCCCTCATTCCCTTCCGGGAGCTCTGGAAGCACTGCTGTGTGAGCCCCTGTGTGTCAGGCCCTCAGGCCCCCTCGTGCAGTGGGGGAATTAGGCCAGAAAGGAAGGGATATTATGAGGTGTGGTGAGAGTGGCTTCAAGGAAGAAGTACCAAGGAACCAGCTTTTGCCCTTGTTTTGTTAGGGTGGGAGGGGGCTTGGAGCCTTTGCCCAGGAAAGATGCAAGGAGTATGTCCAGGCGGAAAGGAGACAATTTCACAGCGGTGTGAATGCAGGTATAGGGCTGGGAACTGACGAGTCTTGTGAGTGTGGCGGTCAATGGTGGGCGTGGTGGAAGACACCGTTAGAGGGGCAGAAGCGGGTGGGTGTGAACTGGAGGGGAAGGGGAGTGAGGGTGTCCAGATGGTGGCACACATTTCCTGCAAGACTAGGGTGTGTGGTCTCCTGAGCTCCTCAAACCTTGTGAGTTTGGAAGGCGTGGCATGGGAATTTGTGATTTTAGAAAGATGGCTTTGGCTTCTTTAAGGAGGATGGGTTGGAAGGGGAAGGCTAGCAGGAAGGAGGACAGGCAGGGGTCTTCTGGGTGGTCTGGATCAGACCATCTGGGAGGTTGAGGTACTGAGTTGCCAAGGGCCAGCGACAGCTGGACATGGCAGGGCCAGCTACTATGACGGAAGGGAGGGACCCCAGGGGAGGTAGCCAGGGACTGGGTTGTTTGCCTCAGGCTGAGGGGTCAGGATGCACGACATGTTTCTCAGGGGTGGCTAGAAATGCTACTGTCTGTAGGCACAGCCCTGAATCACAGGAGGGCAAAAGGCAGCTCAGTACTGGGGAGTCAACCCTACATGCATGGCTAAAGCTTCTGCAGTGTAGATGTTTAACACCCTGAGGCTGGTACGGCCAGAGGAAACAGTTATACTCAGGCAGCTCTGCTGAGTCTGTTCCTGCTGTTTCCCAGCCCATCATCTCCCAGCTGCAGTGCAGGGCACACTGTAGAACTTGAAACAGAAGCTGGGTGCAATCGCGTAGAGGACATGATTTCTTCCACTCTGTACGTAGAGCAGGGACTACTACCTGACGTATTAGTGACTCCAGAACCGCTACAGTTAGGCTGGCAGAGAGCGTAACACTCAGTGTGGGTCAGTGTCACTGCTGCATATAGCCTCTATCTCTAGAGGCCCAGCCAGGGTTTCCAAAATCAGAAAATGAACAAAATACTATTTTTTTTAAAGAAACAAAGGAGATAATACTGACGTTCCCAATTCTGTGACAACTGTTGCGAACATTTCAGTTTATATCCTTTTAGCCTTTTCAGGTGCTTGCACACACACATATATCACATACCTAGAATAATATAGTTGAATATACTTATATTACCTATCTAAAGAACTAAAAAGAAAATGAATTCATGCTGTACATATTATGTTGTAAACTGCTTCTTCCACTAAAGCCACAAGATTATTGTCAATGTTATTCAATATTATATCATAATATTTTAATGATGGTATCATCATTTATTTACCCAACTTCTCATTATTGAATAAAAAATTGTTCTCAGTTTCTGTTGTTTATAAACAGCTCTGAGGTACATTTATCTCTGTGCATTGATTTCTTAAAGTCCTACTTGTGGAATCCTGGCATCCTAAAGTAAGAATGATTCTAAAACTTTTGCTATGCGTAGACACCCTGATATTCAGAAAGTTTGTCCTAATCACATCACCATCAGTGGTGAAGGAGAGGCCGTTTATTCAGCCTGCCAGGCCAGGGTGATGTCATTGCCCAGGGTACTTTTCCCTTGGGCTGAGCAGTGGGGAGAAAGGGGTCCTTGTCCTGGACCCCCAGTTCTGTTCCTCCCTGGGTGTGGGCGCCTTTGGTGAGATGGGCTTAGTTCGGGGGAGGGTTGGCAGTGGTGGTGAATGTCTGGGAGCGGGGGTGCTCAGAAGAGAGGGGCTGGAGCTGCCCTGGGCATCTGCCCACCTCTCTGGAGCTCTGAGGTGAAGTCCAGTGGTGTGGGCACGGGAGCCCTGCTCTGGGCAGATGGTGGGGTCAGCGGAGCGCAGAGAGAGGGGTCTGGAGACAAGGTAGCTGAGGGTGGAGTGAAGGTGGATACTGCTAGTCTTTGGCTCCCAGAACTGTAACAAAATCAAATATTTGGAAGTTGGGATTGCTTAGCTTTCTCCTTGGAATCAGCAGACTCTCGGAGGCTGGGATTAATTTGAAGAAATTTACTAGCAGAGTTTGTGGCAGATAAAACAGTTTGCTTATTTCACACTTGTATGGCCACCTGCTAGGAACTGTTTGTTCAGTTTCGGATTCTTTAATTAAAATCAACATAAAACAGATTGAAAACATCCCAAGAAGGGGATGCTTGATTTGCTGGAGGATATTGCAGAAAGATGGAGCAAAGTGGTTCAAAAAGTGCTTCGTCACCAAGCAAGCAGGCGGGTAGGCGCAGAGCCTGGCGTGGGTGGAGTATGTTTTTGCGCCTGCGCAGTGGCTGTCAGGCGGTGCGGAGATCCAGGAAAGGGTTTTTCCCTCCTTAGGGTTTTTGCCAAGAAGGTGGGGGCCTGGGGTGGAGAAGGGGGAAGTCTATGTTGCTTCTACCACTTGGAAAAGATCAGTTCCACATTTCCCTCCAACAGGTTTGGTTATTGAATTTCTCTTGTCAGAAATTGTGAAGAACTTGTGACCTCTGCCTTTGAGAAACTCAGAATCCAGTGAGGGAGACAACAAAGTAAAAGAAAATTATAATCCAGCGTGGGCTAGAAACATAATGCTGGATGCTAAGGGCACCCAGACTCCCTGAATCGTGAGGGGCCTGGGAATCACACTTCAACAGAAATGACAGCGACCTCAGGGGAAGTTGAAAGAATGGATAGTCCACAGGATTAAAAGTTAAGATGATGTATCAATTAGCTGTTCCTGCTGCCAACAAACATCTATAACATCTCAGAGGCATATAGCAATTACCATTTATTTATAAATGGTCCTGACTTCATGATCGTTTGAATTATGGTTTTTGTGGACTGTGATGGTACAAAAGTGATACACGTTCAGTGGAAACCATCATTTGAATTTCGAATAAGGACGTTCTGCTTTTTACTTTCAGCCCAGTATTCCATTCATTAGACTTGAGCTATTCAACACTTTATTATCAACGGCTGATGTTAGATCAGTTTGCTCAATCGCAGACACATGTAAGTCTCCTGAGCGTGTTTAAGGTAGGGCTAGGCCAGGCGACACTGTTCAGCAGGTTAGGCCTGATCAATGTGGATGTTTTCAACTTGCGTGGGTTTATCAGGCCATAACCGGATTGTAAGTTGAATAGTAGCTGTTGTTCCTGCTGCTCTGTGAGTTGGTGCAGAATCTCTCGATCAGGCTTGGGCTTCCTTGCGTGGCTTTCCTGATCTGTGCTGAGCTTCCTTGTGCATCTGCCCGTAGCCTGGTTGGGTCTGTGGAGGCAATTCTGCCCGGAGTCTTTTTTTCTCCACGTGGGACCAGCAGGGGAGCCTGGCCCTGATCTTAATGGCAGTGAGAGAAAAAGCACAAGATCATAAGGTGATTCACAGCACTTTCCAAATCTTGAGTCATGTCCTCCTGCTAGCATTCAGCAAAGGTTTTGGACTTTATCCCCAGGGCAGTGAGGGAGCACCGGGCGGATTTTAGGCTGTCGAGTTCTGTGGTCAGATTATCAGTCATGAGAGTGATTACTCTGGCTTCAGAGTAGAAAACAGAATGGAGGGAACAAAGGAGGAGGGTTCGGTGACCAGC
Organism: Uropsilus gracilis; assembly: GCA_004024945.1. Lineage (NCBI taxonomy): Eukaryota > Metazoa > Chordata > Mammalia > Eulipotyphla > Talpidae > Uropsilus > Uropsilus gracilis. The sequence continues at coordinate 16,143 of PVHY01022345.1, forward strand.
TTGGAGACTTGGAATCGCCCTGGCCCCCCTGGGATTTAATATCATGATCAGGAGACACGTGGATGATGAGTTTTTGTAAGGAGTTTTCCAAATGCTCACCAGTGTTTAACTCTTGACATGCCAGCTTCAGCCAAAAGCATTCTGCTCTCAAGGCTAATGGAGTTGGCTGAGCTGCTTACACCAAGATTTGTAGGTCCCGAAGCAGCTTATCCACTTTGGCATTGACTCAGTGCAGTTGGTTCCCTGAACTCCTACCATCATCTTTCTTCAGGCCCTACCAGCTTTTGGGAAGGCAAAAGCTAGAGGCTACTATCATGGCAGGAATTGCCCCCCAGCCCCTCCCTTCCCACGTGGGGCCAGAGTCCCTGACACACTAAAGATGTAAGTGGGTGTAGGTACTGCCTGCTAGAGATTTGGGGGTCCAGGGTCCTGTGGATAACACCATCTACAGACTTAGCCTAGTGACCACTTGTGGACATGTGGTTGTGACTCCTGATTTTAGCTGCCCACTTCACACTGCGCACCCACTCCTGATTGCCCTGGGGTGGTGGGGCAAAGCATCGTGTCCAGGGTCCAAAGACCTGGGTTTGGGTCCCAGTTCAGTTCCCTGCAAGTTCTGCAACCTTGTGTATGTCCCTGGAGCTCTCCAGATCTTGCCTGCCTCTGTTCATCCCAGCAGACAAAGTCATCGAAGGAGCTCAGGGCTGTAGAAGTTCCTGGTAGACCTCGCTTCTCATTTCCCTGTCTGTCCTTGAACTGGCACTTGGAAAGCGACGACCTCTTCCCTGAGGGTCTGAGCGGAGCTCTGTTCAAGTTCCTGCTACTTTAAACTTGTCTCCCACCAGAGCAGAGCCAACCAGCGCCTGGCACAGAACTGGCAGCTCAGATAGGACTGCAGTCACTTCTGTCCCTCCAAGCCCCTGACTCCTCAGCTCATGCTGAGTGCTCAGTTGTGCTGGTGGTGGCCTGTGTTCTAGCAGCTGCTGTGACTGTGGATGGTGGGGGCGAGGGCGGGGAGCTTGTTAAATAACAGATACTGACTTCTCAGGTCTGGAGACTGCAATTCCAAGGTACAGATTCAGTGTCTCTTCTAATAAAACCACTAACCCCACCACGGAGGCCCCACCAGCTGAGGCCCCACCAGCTGAGGCCCCATCACCTCCCCAAGACCTCACCTCCAAATGCCATCCTATTGGGAGGGTTGGGTTTCACCACTTGAAATTGGGCAGGGCAGACATTATTCAGTTCACAGCAACAGGCGGCCCCCCAGGTTTGGATTTTCCTCCCACTCTGGTCAGCTGTGGCCTTCATAAAGCAGTGGACACCAGGTACACACGGCCTGGTCACGGCTCTCGGCTGAAGCCTGTGATCAAGACCTTCCGGCAAGGCAGCTCATGGGTGGATGCCCCAGGAACTCACTGACTTCCCAACTCAGTTTCTGCACCTAAAAACATGGGGATGATGTTACTCCCATGGCTACGGTGCATTTTCCAGCAGCTCTTGCGTGGAAAGCACTGTGTGTGCTGGGTTCTAGGTCTGGATATTGTTCCCCCACCTCATTGTCCCATCATCACAGATCCGGAGGGGTCAGGCCTAGGGTTCTGCATGGTCCAGGTGAAGTGAACTCTGCCAGTTACCCCATTAACCCACACGAGCTCCTACAAGGCCTGGCTTCTTGTTTCCAGGTGGCTCCTGCTGTGGGGCGCAAAGGAAGGGATGCACACCTGTACCTGGATGTTTGTTAATCCTTGCCAGGGTGGGGTGACAGGTGGAGGTAGGGAGGGAGGTCTATCTAAATCACTTCAGGAGAAACATCTCTGCTCAGATAAGAGAAAGCGGTTGGGGTTTTTAGAGTCAAAGACAGCAGATTTGAATTCCAACTCTGCCACCTTCAACTGTGATATTTTCAACAAGACATTTAGCCTTACGAGCCTCAGTTTCCCTACTTGCAGAATAAGATCCCCGACTTCAGAGATTGACAAGGTAAGCAGCCCGCAGTAAGCACAGAGCCAGCATCCGGCACCATATTGACTGCAAAGTAGTGGACAGCCAGGCGGGTAGGAAGTCCTGAGAAATTGAAGCCTCTTTCTGTGGTTTTGTTTTTATGAATTATCGTTTTCAGGGTAACAAAGAGGGTTCTGGTCACCCAGAGAAATCAAAGCTCCCAGGTCTCAAGCCCCCTGCCCAGAGCTCAGGTCACACTGTGAGTAAATCCCTATGGGCCTCAGGAGCCAGGTGTGCCTGATGCTGGTCGGCCCTGCTCCAGCCCCAGTGACCTCCCCGATAACTTTGTGCCCAGCCCTGTGCAGGGGGCAGTGGCTGTGACCCTGGGGTGTCCGATGGCTTTGCCTTTGCCCTCGGTGCTCTCCCTTGCCACCCATCACCCCTTCCCTGGCTACCCAGAGTCCAGTCTGGGCTGAGGGGCCCACTGTGGTGAATCAGCCTCCTTTGTGGTGTTGATTAGAGGCCTCCTCCTACAAACATCAAAGCTTCAATTAACATGGGCCGCTTGCAACCCTCTTGCAGAACTCTGATAAGAATAGAATTTTCTCTTGGAAAATGGATTTTTATTTAGTTGTGTGTACTGTTGGTTAAATGACCTACTCTATACACTGGCGCTGAGATTCCAGGGACAATTAGGGGGCTCGTCAGGAACTGGTTATCTGAAGGAAACAGGCGCTGGCCTGTTCAGCTGTCTAATATCCTGACAGGGGTGGGGGGCAGAGGCACATTTAAAAAGGCTTCTCTCCTTCTGCAGACAGGGGGTGCTCAGGGCAGTGGGTTGAGTTGGGGCTTGGTAGGGGGAGCAGGGTAGCCCTGCCTCATGTCCTCCAGAGACTGTGGCAGATTTGGGAGTCCCCAGCCTTGTGTCTGGATGGCTGGGTCCGTGTACATAGCTATATTTCTCTCTGTATATTTCTGGGTGTTGTTTTTTAGCATTGCCTAGTCTCCTTTGGGGAGACCCCAACAGAGGCTCACTCTCTGTGTAGGGAGGGGGCAGAAATACAGAAGGACTGGGGGTACCTGAGCTGAGGAAAGTGGGAAGCTAAGGTTGGTGGGCCCTTCCAATTTGGATGAGCACTTCTCCTGTTAAACTTGGCTTTATTCGACAGAAGATACGTTTGGGAAATGCTGTCTGTGCAACCTCTTTGCTTCTGGGAAGGAAAAGAAATATTCTTCAGACAGGCATATATGCCTTTCCCGTGAGAGGCGGGGATCAGGGTCACTCAACATCATTGATCAGCTCTCCTGACTTAAACCACCTTTGTGCTTGAATCTTTTTGGTTTCATGGCCTCTTCAGAAAGGGAGTGTTTAGGGTGGGATGAGGAGATTTTTGGGGACAGCAGAGAACAGATTATGAAGAACAGCTTGCCAACCAGTGTCTCTTCCTCAGATTGGGAGGCCTGGTGTAGCGTGACCGTATTGATTCAATTATTCCCTACAATGTAATACTCTGCATTTGTGTGATAGCAACAAACAGAGTTGAAAGACATACAAAAATAAATGATCTGAAAGTTAATATGGCTGAATGGGCATCTATGAATTCAAGGAGAGAGGTTTTGTTTTACATTGTAAAATCAATAGCGTGCAGAACAATGTCCTAACTTCCCCTGGGGACCCCGGCGAACCCGCCCGTATCGATCGCCATGCAAATTAATTGAATTCATGAAATCCACATTGCTGGGTAATTGATGCTTCTTATAATTACCTCCGAGTTATGAGCTTTTAGGGGATTGCATTGATTCCTGGGCATCAGGGAGGGCAGGGTAGGGGGAGGTGAGAGACTGGCTTCCTGGAATTGCTGGCAGCAACTACCCATGTGGGCGGTGGGCAGGTGGGGGATGGTCAAGGTTGAACATGCAGCCTTTTTCTGGGGGTGGGATGCTCATATTGCAGAGCATCCTGGGAGTTGGGGGTTACCTGGGGGGCTATGCTTGGGCACTATAGGCCTGGTTAGAGGATGATCGCCCTGCCTTTTAGGGGTCCTGGGAAGCTGAGGCTGCCTTTGGGGAGTTGTAACAGCAAGCACTCATTGAGCATCTTTTATGTACCCAGAATGGTTCCATGTACTTTGCACACATACAACTTATGAATTCCTCAAGGTACATATGAGTTATCTCCTATTCCGCTCCCCACTGGGTTTGGTCAACTTTAACTTAACAGAGAGGTTAAGTCAGTCACCCAGGGTCACACAGTGACAGAGCAGGGATCCTCATGCACCAGTTAATCTGTTTAAAGGACTTTAGGATCAAGCATTAGGTCATGTGAGTGGTCTGCAGGTTGGTGCATCAGAGTATTTTCAGAGGGCTGTCTTGCTCAAGACTCCCTCTGAACCAGACATCTGACAGAAATGTTTCTGTTGTTTGTGCCTTGATGAGTGTTTGGATTCATTTGCCATGACGAGTGTACGCCCTTGGAGAAGTCACCTTTCTTATCTGAGCCTCATCCATAGCTTCAAAACCAGGGTACAAGGCAGCCGCTGACAGACACATCATTCCTCCTGTGGACCTTCCAGGAAGCTTCAGTGGAGGTGACTACCAGTAGCAATTCAGCATGATTTGCAGACCAGGAAGTTTGTATCCAGAGGGGGTGGGTCACTGGCAGAAGACCATGTGGTAGGTTGGTGGCAGGCACTTTGGTGAGGTCAGGTGGAGCCAACCTCTAGCCCAGTCATGCATGGCTTAGATCACTGTCTCTATCTGCCTAGAGACCCTGCCATGTGGGAAGCCCAAGTGGTATCCGATCCTGGGCTGTGTGTCCCCCATATTAGTTCGGTGCAGCAGAGCTCCTTCTTCCTGCTGTTGCTGCTTGGGAAAGTCAGGACTTCTCCCTGTGCCCAACCCTTTGGCAACAAGCAGATTTTGGGAGCTATAACTGGAGCAGGCAAGGGACACTCTTGACCACAGGGTGGATAGACAGGTTGGAACCCAGAGAGAGAAAAGTGCGTTTACAGATAAGTGTCTCCACACTTCCCAGAAAACACCTGGATGATAACAATCTTCCTTTCTGGGGCTTGGCCATTTGAGTCACACACCACCACTCAGCCCACCCCTCCCCCCTACCAACCCTCCCCCCCATTTGTTTTAGAGCAGTTGAGGGCGAGGTTCAGAGAGTCTCTTCCTGATTGGCAGTCTATCCTGGTGGAGCTGAAGCGCCATCAGTCGCTGTCCTTGCGGGGGACCTGGCCTGGCTCCATGTCCTTGCCAGGACTGTCTGGACTGGCCAGGTGGCACGCACAGCAGGGAGATTGGGGCTCAGAGTTCAAGGTGGTGATGGGGGCAAATTGGCAGCTTGGACTTCCCTGTGGCTGTAGCTTCTGCCTGGTTTTGAAGACTTGGAGTAAGGAGAAATGTGACAAGAAGCTCATTCTCAGGCACCAGGAAGGGGTTCAACTCTCCATCCCCCAGAAGTGTCAGGCTAGGAGGATACCACCTCCATAGTAGACACAAAGACTGGGTGTGTGGCCTGCTTCTGGGCTTCTGTCATTGCCTTACTTCCTTGCAATTCCCATACAGTCTCTTTCCTGCTCCAGACCCTGCTCAGGGTATCCTTGCTAGCACTAGTCATGGACTTGGAGCAGGGAGGCTGGCACATCCAGGCCCTCGGGTGGCCACCTGGTGGGCAGAACTCTGCTGACTCCATCTTGGTGTGTAGATCATGAGCTCCTGAAAAGACCTTGAAGCTCATCTTTTGAACTCACAAGTCTCAAAAGATGGGAGGATCTTATGAGATCATCCAACCTAACTTCCTCACCAAAATGAGGCTCCAAGAGGTTATGCGACCAGCTTAAGTTCCCACAGCTAGTGTGTGTAGGGTTAGCTCCAGTCCAAGGTTCTTTCCATGATAACAGCATCGTCTCCCAGCCTCTGACTTGCCCTACCTCCTCTCCTGGTGACTTCTAAGCATCTCTGGGTGGGGGCACTAGGGTGGTCCTAGGAGGAGTCTCTGCTCTCCTCCTCTTCCTACTACCCCTTCCCTCCCCCCGCCGAGAATCCTAAGATTTCAGAGAACTTGAGGAAAAGGTGCATCTTCCTTCTTCATTGACTTTCCCTTCCTTTTACGCTGCTAGAGCCTCTGAATAGTGAAGAGTAAGGGGCTTCTAGACTTAACTAGGACCCCTTCCTTCCTCCCTTCTGCAGAACAGCCCAGCTGCCTAAGCACATTCTAGGATGGAGATACTGCTCTCTTAGACAGCCTAATTAGATGAAATTAATGAACTCATCAGAAATGCATGTAATTATTGAGGGTGGATCCTGGAATGGTTGGTATTCCTCTCTGTCTTCTCTTTCTCTGCTGGAGAGAGATTCTCTCTGTCCACATGGAGACCCAACATGAGGTTTATCAAGGGTTCTGGAGTAAAGGATATGCTCAGATCATCCACCCATCCTCCC
>PVHY01022346.1:0-22481 GCA_004024945.1 Uropsilus gracilis
GAGCCCTCCTCCCACCCCACAAGTCATGCCCACAGGCAGATGTGGGGAAGGTTGGCCCTGGGCGGTGACTGCTGGACAAGCCCATCCTGCCCTGCTAAGAGGGCAAGCCAGAGGGACATCAGGCAGGGTGGGAAGCTCACGGGGTCTGGTGCCTGACCATCCTTGCTCTCTGTGGAGGCTGCAGAAAGCGAGTTGGAGACAAGGCTGTGCACTGTGGTCTTCTGCGCTGGTCCTCACAGTAGAACACGCTGACCAGAAGGTCTTCCAGACACTCTTTCAGGGTGGCAGACACACTTTGTCTTGACTCTGTACCCCCTTTTCTGCCTGACACAATGGTATTCGTAGAGTTAGTTTCCAAGAGAGTAACAAGTAGGCTTTTAAAAAAACTGTGTATCTGCACCATCTAAGAGAACACAGAGCCCTTCCCCATCCCACAGGAGAGGAAGGCCACAGAGTCTGGATATTGGCCTCACACACAGCAAAGCTGCAAGTGGAGGGAGAGATGATCTGCAAAGGCCATTCACAGATGTCTGTCCCCACCAAGAAACTCTGTTATCGACAATGGCTGGGGGCGAGCTCTCTAAACCAGACGCCAGAACTCTAAGGAGAAGAAGCAGAAAAACAGCACAGAGAGCAGAGTGGAGAAGACAGCTAACTGAGAAGACACTGACAGACCTCACAGGAGCAGACTGGTTGCCCAACACCAAGTAAAGACTGAAAACCTCCCAGCACAGTTTGCTGTGTCCCGAGACTACAGCCCCTCACCCAGCGAAAGAACGCTGCCGCAGGAAGGAAAGAGACTAATGGACTTAAAATAGATCAACAAACAACAGAGAGGGGTCTGAGTGAATGGGCGTCAGGGGGATGTAATTTAAAGAATGAAAAATAAAAATAAAGTATATTCACTAACAAAAAAATTGTGTATTTTTTATTAAGATTTACAGTACTGTAAATGGTTTCCCACACTGTATATGGTTTATGACACTGTATATAGTTTACAACACTATATACAGGGCACAATATTGTATATGGTCTATGACGCCGTATATGATGTAGGAGTATACAGCACTATGTATGATGTAGGTGTGTGATTGGGTCCCACCTCTTCGTATGTGGGTTACCATACTACACCGACTTCCAAAGCACCAACAGTTTGCCACCTTAAGCGACTGGGACCTTGCTCCCCCACTTCAACCCCCACATCTGATAGCCTGGGTCCTGCCCTCAGATTCCTAGAATTGGTCTATTGGTTTTGGTTTAGTTTTATCTGTTCCTTTGCTTTGTTTCTTTATATTCCACGTGAGTGAAACGTTGTGGTTCTTATCATCTTTTCTGTCTCTTTCTGACTTATTTCACTTTATATAATTGCCCCCTGTTCAACCCACGTTGTCACAAATGGCAAGAGTTCATTTTTTTTTATAGCTGAATAGATGTGCCGCATCTTCTTAATAATCATCCATTTTCAGGCACTTAGGCTATGGGTATTATAAATAGTGCTGCAATGAACATCGGGGTGCAGACATCACTTCCGTTGAGTGTTTTTTAGTTCCTCAGGTATATGCCCAAGGTTGGAATTGCTCTATCATATTTTTAACTCTCTGTTTAATACTTTGAGAAGCCTCCATACTGTTTCTACAGGGACTGGACTAGCTACATTCCTTCTAAAGATGTCTGAGGGTTCCTTTTTCTCTACAGCCTCACTAACACTTGTTTCTGATCTTCTTGATATGGACCACTCTCTCTGGGCATCTCATTGTGGTTTTGATTTGCATTTCCTGATAAGTGATGATGACCATGACCATTTTTCTCCCATGCTTGTTGACCATCTGCATATCTTCTGTGGAGAAGTGTTGATTTAGCTCTTCCACTCATTTTCCCATTAGGTTATTATTCTGTTGTTATGGAGTTGTACGAGTTCTTGATAGATCTTGGATATCAGCCCACAAGTGGACTTTGTTTCAACCAAGGATGGAGATCATTTGGATATCAAACATAAAAACCTCTTCAAAAAGCTTTTGGCAAATGCTGGACACAATAACCTTCCAGAATGTTCTCTGAATGTATTAAAGAATTAGAAATTGATATTTCATGACAAAGACACATTTTCTCATGAATTGCACCCAGGAGGCATAGTTGGCTCTGGCAGGAGGTGCTGTTGGGGTCGGTTGCTTGGAAGGCTTGCCTGGATGCCACAGCAGCCACAGACAGTGAACATGTGTCCTGAGCTTGAGCATGCAGGGAGTTTCCTCTCTTGTTTTGATTCCAAGACCCTGAATCTCTCTCCTGCCCTGGTTCTGGTCCTTTGAAATGTCAAGTTTTCCAGGTAGTTCAAAGCAAGACGATGATGATAGGACATGTTACCATAAACCCAGAAATTCCTAATTCATCCTCAGTGGTATGCATATGCACACACTCCCCTCCCAGCCTTCCCTTGCCTCCCACATGTTGAAGCTCAAGACTAGCAAACATTAACTCTGCAAATTTCCTTTGGCCGACACCAAACATATTTTTCAGCCCTTGCAAAAAAACCCAAGGAGCATTATCTTCCTCTCTTTGCTCAGATACTGCAGCTACACTTTCTATTCCAGGGGTAATTGGTAAGGCTCTTACCCCAGCCCTGGCCCCCACTTCCAGCTTGCATCTCATGCTCACCTGGAAGCCCATTTGGCCGCGACCACACTGTCCTGTGTCTGGGCTGTGAGGGTGGTTTGCAGAATGTGGCTCAATTTCCCTTCCAAAATATTGTCCTGCCTCAATCTGTCCCCAGCCCTGACCCATTCAAGCGGAGAAGGCCTTTTACAGCACACACTGATTAGCCAGGTCGGTGGAGGACAAAGTGGCAAATACAAAAAGCCATGCCTTGAGATGTGAAGACATAGTGGACACTGGAGAAAGAAATGACAAGCTTTGGTTGCTTCCAAACACCTGAAATTGCATCAAAGAAAAGACAGGCACCCATGAAAGAGGGAGAGGGTGGCATCTGAAAGGATCTTGCCTTTGCCTGGTGTGTGCCATTTGGTGGCAGAAACTAGCATATTTGTTTCTGTGCATGAAAGTGGGGAAGTAAAACTAGGAAACAGAGGAATGCCAAAAGCAATTTATTAAAAATGTGAGAAACGTGGATTCATAATGAATAGCCACAGATACGATTCTTCCTAATGGAACTCAACAGTTGAATTGTTTTCAGATATGATATTGCATGAGAAAAGACACTCCTCCTTTGAGGCAAGGTGGTTGCTATTAACGTTTTATGAGCAGTGACGGAGAGGCTGACAGAGGTTAAGTGATCTGAGTGGTCACTGACTGGTTTGTCACAGAGCTGTGGCTTTGACACCGAGGTTTTAACTCTAGTCTCACCATCTACCCTGTGCTGCCTCTCATGTCTGAGTGAGGCTTGGGGGAAAAGATCTCTTCTCTCCTGTTCTATAGAGGTGAAAATATATCACAGTCACTTAGGAGGAAAATAGAATCTAAGACTATATTTGGTCACTAATCCCTTGTGAAATATAGATGGACTTTGGAGTGGGTGGGTGATTGATTTTTTCAAATGAATTCTCCTTTCATCAAAGTGGGATTAAGGAAAAATTGGAAGAATAACAGGTTAAGCTAACCTGTTCTCCCCTCTGGAGGTGTGGTCCAGGAGTCAGGCAAAAGGGTTTCCTGCTTCTTGTTCTCCGAACAGACCAAGCTGATTCCTCCTTCGAAATTTCATTCTTTGAAATGAAAGAAAAACAGCGGAGGCCAACTTGTCTCTTTGGGGGAATTTATTAGGGAAGAGCTTCCTGTGGTTTTTATATGAAAGTTGCATCTCTCACAATATTAAAAAAACTCATAAAGCTTTGAGTTATGATTTGTGGAGGGTTTTTTTTTAATTGAAGTAATATTGGTTTTTGACACTGTGTGTGTTTTCGGGGTAGAGATTCATGCTTCCTCACGTGTATGGTTCCACACCTCAGCCTCCAACAAAGTACCACTACTTTCCCATGACACTCACTGAACTTCCTCCCCTGATTTTCCCACCTTCTTCTTTGATAACCTCAGTTATGCAGGGTTTCCAAGTGATAGTTTTGGTTTAGTTTTGTCTCTTCCTTTCCTTCTTTATATTCCACACACGAATGAAATGACCTGGTATTTGTTTTTCTCCTTTTAGCTTATTTCATTGAGCATAATCCCTCCAGCTCCATATATGTTTTTGTACATGGCAAAATGTCATCATTGTTCATAGCCAAGTAATATTTCATGGTGTGTATGGATGGCATCTTCTTAATCCATAAACTTGTATTTGGGCACTTAGATTGTTTCCTTGACTTGGTTATTGTGAAGGGGACAACAATAAACTTAGGAGTGCAGACACCCCTTCAAATTAGTGTTTTCAATTTTTTTTTTTGAGACTAGGTCTTGCTATGTTGCCCAGGGTAGTCCAGATCCTATGGATTCAAGTGATCCCCAGCCTCAGCCTCCCAGGTAGCTGGGACTACAGGCACCCGCCATCGCACCTGGTTGCTTTTTTTGAGAACCTGCCATTGCTCCTGGCTGCTTTTTTGAGACTAGGTCTCGCTATGTTGCCTAGGGTAGTCTCGAACCTACCAACTCAAGTGATTCCTGTTCTCTTGCCTCAGAGCTTGGATTATAGGCGTGTGCCACCATGCCTGGCTTATTTTCAAATTCTTTAGGAATATAGCTAAGATTGGAACTGCTGGGTCATATGGGAAATCTATTTTTAATATTTGGAGTGAACTTTGTGCTGTTTTCTAAAGGGGCTGGACCATAAGTGGATTTTCAAGCCAGGTCAAGACTAAGATTAAGACTAAGATTCTCCATGCTGCCAAGCACAGGGAGACAGGTGCCAGGTGTTCCAGCTGGTTGACAGTTCTGAATGGGGCAAGGAGTTTTTTACAGGGCTGCTATTCTACACCCATTTTTGCTCCTTTCTCACTGCCTCAAGACACCTCACCCATGCCTCTGCTTGCAGTTCTGGGAGCCACACCCCTTGACAAGTCTTTCACTGCCTCTTTCAAATGGATTTTTCCTAAACTGAATTGAGTGGCTCATGGAGCTGAGGATCAACAATGCTTCTGTAGCTTCACAATGAAGGCAATTGACCAGGATCAGCAGGTTGGATCTATAACTATGGATAACATTCTGGAGACTCTGAATGAGGTGTGTTTCTTTAATATGAAAGATGCTTAAACTTCTGGCAGTGTCCCTATGTCTAGAACATTTCCCTTTCAAGCTATATATAAAACTAAGCTTATAAATATGCTGGACTAGAATGATAATCTTTACAAAGGCTCTGGTTAGATTTATTCAGGTGCCTTGTTTTGCATGGTAGCTGGTATCGTCCATAAAAGGACAGGAGAACTTTCTGTGCTCAGAGTTGAGAACTACTCATGCTTTATCTGTTTTTAGCACAGAAAGTGATTTTAGAGGCATGGAGTTTTCAGGAATTGTGCAAGTTTGAGGAAAATAGTTGGATATATAGGACTGATTGTCATGTTCTGTTGTTCTTGTCCTTGTTGAACTTAAGTGGGAGTAGGCATTTTGGTACACATTGTCATAGGCCAGGATTTTTATTCCATATCAGAATAAACATTTCTTTCCCAAGGACTGATATCACAATGGGAGTGTCAACTGTGTGATTTATTCCCTTTTGAAAGAGGGTTTTAAGATACTTTCAACGTGTGTGACAGTCCTTTAATCTAGCTGTGGTCTTTAGCAGCACATAGTAGTCAGCTCAGAAGCCTCCAGGAAGTCAGGGAGCAGAGTCTGTGTGGTGATGAGCAACTCTTGGAGAGCTCAGAGTAGTGGAAGGAAGTAAAGGTGGTGAAATTTCAGAGAGAGCTGTAAACAACAAATGATTTACAGGTTTTTCTTGTGCTTATGCATGTGTGAGCATATATCAACCCCACCTATAGAAACAGGTAGTTCCCATGGGCACTGTGCTATATGAACATAATTGGATACTTGTCCCACTGAACTTGTGACTTCTAATTTCAACAAGATTCTTATTTTTTTATACTTTTGTTTTATGAGCTTTTGAAATACCATAAGATCATTTTTATCTCACAAAAAATAAGATTAGGAATTTTTGTTATTTTCCTATTTTAGATACCATTAAATATAGATTTTTTAAATGGATGGTTTCATATCTTTCTACATACTATACCATCGAGGTTAAGTAAGGTAATACCTATAGTTTTAGAATCTGAGACTATTAGTATTCTTCACTTAACTGTATCAAATCTATAGTCAACAAGATTCTTTACCAGGAATTTTCAAAAGATCTATTTTTTTTCCTCCTAAATTAAAATGAACTGATGATTGACATTTTGTCTTTCCAACAGATGGTGCTATGTTGCTGCCAAACGCCCCAGATAAATCCTTTTCTCTAGCTATCAGTCACTGGTTATATTCATCTATCTCATGAGTCCAATGGATGTCATAATATTTTAAAAACAAACTCTCTTAAAGAAACTCTCATAATAAATGTATCAAATTCCTCAGTAATTTTCCTTCATTAAGCTCTTCTCTTTATTAAAAGGCAGGCTTTAATGGAGGCATAACTTATGTCTGACTTATTAATGTATTTTGTTTGATGTGGCTGGTCAAAGAGAGAGGAAGGTGCCCATTAACACAGCCAGATTGTGTGGGTCTAAAACACAAAAAGGATTTTGAATCCCTCTCCAAGGCACATCTCTATGTATTTAGAAAGGGATAGTTTTCTTGGTGAGACACTTTTGCAGAAACAGATAATCTGGGATCCTCCCTATCATCAGCAAATGAGGCCACTAGGACTGGCAAGAAGTAGGTTTATTGGTCCTGGTAGTGACTCAGCAGATTCATATCCAAAGGCTGAGCACCCCTAACAGGGAGGTAAGGGTTGACATACACTTTACAGGTACTGGTGTTCTGGGTGGCTGTCATGTGTGGTAGTACATGGTCTGATGTGGTGAAGTTAGATTGAGGAAGATTCAAGGAGAAACGGGGCTGCAGACCAGGAAACTGAGCCAGGCAGTCATGGGTTGTTTACCTGGACCCCTGGACTGTATGTCTCAGGTCACAAGGCTTCAGCATATTTCAGGTTATCTTGCTTCATCTGGTCATCTTGCTTCACTGTCTCTTTTAGGATTATGATTTCTTGATACTACAATTTCTGAGGGGTGTCAGGTCTTCTTCTTTTCTTTTCTTTTCTTTTTTTTTTTTTTTGAGACTAGGTCTCACATGTTGCCTGGCATAGTCCCAATCCCACAGACTCAAGTGATCTCCAGACTCAACCTCCCAGGTAGCTGGGATTACAGGTGCTTGCCACTGCACCCAGCTGCTTTTTCAAGACCAGGTCTCGCTATGTTGCCCAGGGTAGTCTCGTACCCATGAACTCAAGTGAGCCCAGGCCTCTTGCCTCTCAGCGCTTGAATTACAGGCACGCTACCACACTCGGCTTATGGTCAGGTTATGGAAGTGGTTAAATGCCCCAAGTCGATACAGGACTGGTCAATACATTGCCATTGGCTTCTCTGTGGCTTCTTCACTTTCCCCTATTGATTGCTGTCACATTATAGAATGGCTTGACAGTTAAAGGTAGGCATGACAACAGGGTTATACCAAATACTTAACAGAGTATATCTTCATAAAACAATTTAAATTTAATGTCTAGTGATCTTTCACAAGATTTTTACTATGAAAAATTGTAAACATGCATAAAAATAGCAGGGATGGTATCATGAAACTCCATTATTTCATAATCCACTGTCAGTAATGATCAATATTTTGTCAAAATTCTTTTTATCCATTCTTCTCCACTTGGATTCCATGTTGCTTATATATTTTTACAATTTTAAAAAGTGCAGTTTTAAACAGCATAACTGTCACAAATATGCTTCCCGTAAGTTGCCATTCAATGATGTTATTGAGTTGAGGAATCATCATCACAATCCAGTTTCAGCACTTCTCCATCACCCCCAGCAAATACCTGTGTTGTCTACTGTCAAGTCCTGCTCCCCCATGCAGTTCAGGGAACTCATGATCAGCAAATTAATAGGTTTCCTCTTCTGAGATCTTTTATATACACAGCAGCAAACATGTAGTTTTGAATCTTTATTTTTCCATTTAGCATAATGTTTTAATATAATATTCATCTACTTTCTAGCAAGTAGTTTATTTCTTTTTATTGATGACTTATGTTTCATTGGCTGAATATTGGATGTTCATTACCCATTTATGAGTTGATCAACATTTAGGATTATTTCCAGTCTTTGGTTGTTATGAGACATGTCACACTGCTCTGAAAATAAAGCAATCTTTAGACGAAATGTGTTTTGATGTCTCAGGTAAATTCCAGCTTGTGGAATTGCTGAGTTGGTTAAGTTGATGTTTATATCTCCTTGAGACATGGTCAACCTGTTCAACTGGTGGTGCCATTTTATATTCACATAAACTGCCTACTAGGTACCCAGCACTAGGGTACAGATATCCAGTGTAAGGAGCTTTGTTTGTCAACATCCTTGCTAATGCCTAGCATTATCTGCCATTTTTATGACGATCATGGTAATGGATATTTAGTGGCCGTGTAGTTTCAAACTGTTTTCTTATAACTGTGAAATTTATTAAACGACGTTAGTTCTTTCTCTGCTGCAGATTTGGTGAAAGAATCTTGGTTTAGTCAAAATGTCCAAACTGGAGAGGAAAACTTTCCCCACCCTAGCTAACACTTGAGGTGGGGGTAGTGGATGGGGGGAGGAAGGAAGCCTCTGGTTGGTTAAGGAGAGTGGTTGACTTTCTGCTTTCTTCTCCTTACTCTATTAGCTCCCTTCCCCCCTCCCCTTATTTTGCTGACATAGAGGGTGGCTAGGAGAAGGATGGAAAATAAGAAACTTCTTTCTTTTCTGGTACTTTCATGAGGTGACATAGCCTTCCGGGCCTGCAGGCATTCAAAGCTAACTTACATTGACTCCTTTGGGTGAAAAATTTATCATCCCTCCTCCATCCCCAACAAACATATTTTTCTCCTCTCACATGCAGAGAACATTTTCAAGCTGACTGTTTAGATCTGCATGATCCACTTTTCTTCTCTGAGGTCTTTTTGCCTCTGGAGTTTGCTCATTTGTTTAAGAGTGAAAATAAGCTCCTCATATGGCTGCAGGAATTTAGGCACTGGCTGCTCTCCACTCATTAGCTAGAACTGGAGACACAAGAGTTGGTTGAAGGAAATCAGGTTTAATCAGAGGCCAGTGACCAGAGACTATTCTGTCTCAATGACCATCCCCCTGAGTGGGTGAGAGCAGGGGCTTCTATGGGGAAGTGCTCACGAAGGGAGGGCCTACAGTGTCTGTGCTAACAGTGTTTCAGAGAAGCAGGCAGGGTTTTCCAGGAACTGCATGCCCACTCCTTTGTCTTCTGAGCTCGGTCTTGACCTGCTCATCATGGCGTCTGGTGGGTGTGCTTTGTACTGTGAGTAATGAGTTGTGGCTTAACCCTTGAATTACCTCTACCTCCATCTTGATTTCAGCCGGTTTTGCCTGGTTTTCTGGTTTTGTTTGCAAATAAAAAGAATGAACAGGAGCAGACTAAAGGTGAGGAATTTAGGATTACCAAGCTATGACACAATGAAGCTCACATCTGGTCCTCAGAAGCATTAGCTCACCTCTAGCCCCACAACTGCCATCACACCTTTGACTCATCCACGATGGGTTTGCTCTCACTTTAAAATTTCCCCCTGAGAACCAGCAAACAAAGAATATTCTGTCACCACAGTGATATTCCACTGGGCCCTTTCTTGTTGACTGGAGGGGAGGGCTAGGCATCGCCATTGCCTCCACATGCTTGGACAGGGTGCGTGGGGAGGGAAGACAGGACACCAACACCTAAATCTTTCCATCCAGTCTCTTCCCAGGTCTTTAATGAGGTGAAGGTTCAAGAAAAACAGATGTGCTCCCTTAACAATGGGGCTACGGTACTGAAAAATGCATCCCTAGGTGCTTTTGTCACTGTGTGGACATAGTAAAGTGTAGCTGCACAAACCTAGGTGATCCAGCCCACTACATGCCTAGCCCATGGGCTTTTAGGATGGAGTAAATGTGGTCTGTTGTTGGCCAAAATGCCAATAAGAGCTGCATGCTTATAAATGTTCATAAAATCCTTTGAAAAGCTGCATCTTGTTTGATACTTCCTGTGGATCTGTAGTCCCCTGCTCAAAGAAGTAATTTTTCAGTTGATTAAAAGACAAGTGACTGAAGGAAGGCAGAATACTTGTGTCTTACAATTCTAGGAAGAAGGAGTTGTAAGCTCTGAGGCATGTGAGTTTAGTTTTGGAGTCTAATATTTACTTGGGGGGGGTGATAGAGGCAAGTTTATTTATGGAAAGGAAAATGAAAGGTCAGAAATAAAGGAGATAGAACAGAAGGACAACTCAAGCTGGCTGGGCTCAGGAAGGGGTAGAGATAGACTAGCAGGTGTCTAGATCTATGTGAATGATTGCATTCATTGTTAGAACTGCTATGACAGTATGATGGACAGGGTTGCTTCAACAACAGACACTTACTTCCTTAATTTTCTGGAAACTAGGATTCCCAAGTCAAATGTAGCAGTCATCTTTTTTCAGTGTATGTATGTCCTCATCTTCTTTTTTAATTAGTAGTCATTTTAGATTAGGGTCATCTTAATCACCTCAATTTAACTTAATTATCTCTTTAAAGGATTTATCTTCAAATACAACCACATTTTGAGATTCTGGGATTTAGAGTTTCATTATGTGAATTTTTGAGGGGCAAAACTCAGTCTATTCACTAAGGGTAAAGAAAGAAATGAAACTCTCATTTTCCATGGATGACAAGATAGTTTACATAGTAGATCAAAGGCTCCGTGGCTAAGCTATTAGGATTAATAAACAACTTTATGAAATTGATGAGTATAAAATCAAACAATCATTTACTTATGTTTCTGTAAGGCTGGCTGAAAAAAACATTAAAAAATAGAAATTAAAGATATGATTAGCCTCAAAGCCATCAGATGTCTATTGATCTACTTAATAAATGGGGTATAGCATCTTCTCGCCCAGCAAAAAAAATACAAAATATTATATAGAAAGTTGAAATGAAATGAAGACCTGACTATACTGTATTCATGAATGTAGACATCAATTTTTCCAAATAGATATTTAGGTTGTATCAAATTCCAATAAAAGTCACCAGAGATTGAGTTTTATAGACATCGAGTTGATCTTAAAATCTATACGAAAAGTCAAGGGTGTAGAAAGTAGTCAGGAAGAACAAGTTGAGCAAATTTCTGTTGCCCAATGTCTTGGATATGGAGTTATAGTAATCTAGAGAGTTGCTATGGGGGATGCTCAGAGTTCCTAAGACCAACCTCAGGTGTTGGATGTTTCTAGGACCTAGCATGTTGTTCTCGTGGATATGACTGATTACAGTGAAAGGATGTAAAGTTAAAGGAGCAGAGGTAAAAGGCACATGGAATAAAGTCTGGAGGGAGCTAGGCGCCAGCTTTTGAAAGTCTTATCCCAGAGGAGTTGTGTTGTATCCTCCTGGCAACAGGTTGCCACAACAGAGGTGAGAGTTTATCTATGCGGAAGTTCATTGAGGCTCAGTGCCCAGGGTTTTTATTGGGAGCTGGTCAAGTACTCTCATCCTGCCTCGTATGCACCCAGGATCCAGACTCCTAGCAGAAACACAAGTGTTCAATGTAAACGCCATTGTTTTTGCAAACGATTGAGGAACAGCCCACTCTCCACTCGTCTGTGTAAACCTGGATCAACACCAAAGCTGAATTCCCAGATCCCAACTGAGGGTTCGCCTTATATATAGGCTAACCAAAGGCTAGGACTGTCAAACTGCTTTGTTTCCTCTTTCCAGAGCAGACTTGCAGAAATGCAAAGATATTTAGAGAGAAATAAAACAGAAAAAGAAGTCTAAGAACAGATCTACAAATAAATAGTCATCTGATTTATGACAAAGATAGCATTGCAGTATAAAGAGGAAAAGATGACATTTAAAGAAATGATGCTGGAGCATTTGGTTATCCAACTGGAAAAAAACAGACCTTCATATCTACTTTATTTTTATCTATTTATTTTAAAAAATAATTTATTTATATATGTATTTCACATCTTTATATTCCCCAGGGTTCACCCACCACCTCTGCTCGCTGATTACTTCCACTCATCTCCCTCCACTCTGTTGTGTACTTTAGTTTGGTTGTTAGTTTGTTTTGGCTTTTCCTCCTGGCCTTTTGTTTGTTTTTCCTATGTCCCATATATTAGTGAAACCATTTGGTTTCTGTCTTTTTCTTTCTGACATGTTTCTGCTAATATGATTTCTTCTAGGTCCATCCATGTTATCTCAAATTCATCAGTCTGTCACTTTTAATAGATGAGTAAATATTCCATTGTATATATGCCACATCTTTTTCATCCATTCATCTGTTTTGGGACATTTGGGTTGTTTCCATGTCCTTGCAATTATAAATAGTGCATATCTACTTTACAAGATATCCAAATATCAATTTTTAGATGGGTCAAAATAATGAAGGTTAGAAATAACATGGAGTGTCTTCGTTTTGTAGTTCTTACAACCTTACAAAAGCAGGCCGGGCACAGTGGCTCGTGCCTATAAACTTCAGCCTATGAAGCGGCCAGGGCTAGGGATCGCGGTTCGAGTCCCACATGGGGCCCGTAGCGAGACCTAGCCTGTAATCCCAGTTACCTGGGAAGCTGAGGCTGGGGATTGCTTGAGTCTGTGGTACCCCGGGCAACGAGAGCCTGCAGTTCCACGGGCAAAAATAGCAAGACCTAGTCTCAAAAAAAAAAAAAAAAAAACCCAATAAAACCCTTACAAAAGCACTAATCATGGCATAGACAATGATGTAAAATATATTTATATAAAATCAATTAAAAAATAAAAAAGCACAAGTCACAAAGGAAAGAAGGGGATACTTTTGCTATGATTAAAGTTGGAAACTTTATTTTATGAAAGATTCCACTGAGGATAAGAGAAAGAAGTGATGGCACAGAAGAATGCACGATAAGTCATTATCTACCTAGAACTTGAATGCAAAATATATAAGAGATGCCAAGAAGTAAAAGGAAAAGTCTAACCAACTATGTAATTTAAAAAGGGGACAAAAGACTTAACCAGATACTTCCCAAAAGAAGGTATCCATATTGCCAGGACATATGTGAAAAGGTGATTGTGTGAAGTTTCTACTGCTGCTGTAACAAGTTACCATCAGTATGGTGACCAATGACTGACTCCTTGGAATACACTCAGTAGAAATGTCACCAATTCTCATCAAAAGACATGTTCCAGAATTCACCTACTAATGCTATTCCTAGTAGCTTCAAACTCAGAACTACACCCATGTGCAATGACAGGAGAATGAATAAATTGTGGTCTATTCATGAAATGGAATGCTAAATAGCAGCAAGGGTAAAGGAGCTGTTAATATTACTTCCAGAGGTTACAAGGATGCTCCTTAATGTAAAAATGGAGCAAAGCAGCAATCCCCTAAGATATACTTAAGCACATGCTGTATACTTCCACTCCCATAAAGCTCAAAACAGGCATAGTTATGCTGAGAAGTCACTTTAAATGGTAATGAGTAGGAGGGGGTCAATGGGAGCTTAGTGTTTTAGGTTTCATTTGGCTGTTTTCCAGATAGAGTTGTTCTACAAAATTTGTCAGATCCTTCACTCAAGACTCGTGCACTTTTCTATTTGAATGTATGCTTCAGCTGAAAGAAGTAAAGTTACAAAATACACACAGAAAAATCACACATGTAAATATGTGTGGATTTGGGGGGAGCAATCTTTGAAAGAGCAGTTAATCATTACCTTGTGAACTTTTCCCCCTTCTCCTCCCACCCTGAAGTTTCCTACTTGAAGGAAAAAACTGGTTTCCTTTTCAGGCTCCTCTCACTCTGAGAGTGCGTCCAATTTGAGGTTAGCAGAGTGGCTGGAAAGTCGAGAATCTCTCTTTAGGAAATGGCTCCTGAATTGTTTGAATGTGTTTCACAGGTTGCAGAAACAGGCTTGGTGGGAATTTCAGCTTCAGCATTTCATCCACTGCCAATGGCGCTCGACATAGAAACTCCAGTGACTCATCCTCTCAGGTTGTGACAATGAGATGGAAATGAGTGTGGAAGCCCTGGCCCAAAAAGACCAGTTACTCACCAGTCGGTTTCTTCTTGTTTTGTTTTCCATTGATGCGGATATTCCCAGCAGGTTGCAACCCTATGCAGGATTGAGGATGCTAAGTGTGAGTCCATCCACTCCTTGAGGATGTCTTCTTAGCTCACCACATTGGTTTAGGAGCTCGCCTTAATAAATTCTGTAGTGAAGGCCAGGTGTGGTGGTGCACGCCTTTAATCCCAGCTTTGGGAGGCCAAGACTAGGAATTGCTTGAGTCTGTGGGTTTGAGACTACCTCAGGCAACATGTGAAACCTAGTCTCAAAAAATAGCTGGTGATTGGATGAAAAAGATGTGGTATATACACAATGGAATATTACTCACCAATTAAAAATGACAAATTTGATGAATTTATGGTAACATGGATGGACCTAGAAGAAATCATATTAGCAGAAACAAGTCAGAAAGAAAAAGACAGAAACCAAATGGTTTCACTAATATATGGGGTATAGAAAAAAACAAACAAAAGGCCAGGAGGAAAAGTCAAAACAAGCTAACCACCAAACTAAAGTACACAATTGGTGGGGGAGGGAATGAGTGGGAGCTGTCAGGGAAGGGTGGTAGTGGGTGACCCCTGGGGAATACAACTATAATGATGTGAAATATATATATGTATATATATATATATATATATATATATATATATATATATATATATAAAGAAATTCTAAATAAAAAATATCCAGGAGTGGTGGTGCATGCCTATAATCCCAGCTACCTGGGAGGCTGAGACTGGTGATCACTTGAGTCCGTGGGATCCAGACTACCCCAGGTAACATAGCATGACCTAGTCTCAAAAAAAAAAGAAAGATTAATTAATTAATTCTTTAGTGAAGGACAAAAAAGGAAGACAGAACCCCTTTCCTTTGGAATTGCAGAGGCCCTGCAGGATCATTCAGTCAACCATACCATGCATTCAGAGTTTTGTGAGGAGAGAGGGAAGTCATATTTCTGAGTCCTCATGTTTATGTAGCAGAAAACTTCCCCCTCCTTCAGAGAGATGGGGGGGGAGGGGAGAAACTGGCCCTTCTTTCTCATCCAGTGCTTCCCGGTGACCTGCCTGCTTGGTGAGATGGCAGAAGCTCAGAGCTCAGCCTGGGTTTCCTTTCTCTCTTAAGCTGAGGATCTTGAAGCTGCACCTCTCACCTGGCAGAGCTCTCCCGGGAGGGTGCTGTCTGCATAGTGGTGGGTTTGCGCGTGTGTAAGCTCATCTCACAACTAACTTCTATCTAACTTCTAAAAGGCTGATTGTGGCTACAAACCGAAGCTGTGCTCTTTTAGACACCTTGACCAATATTTAACCATGCCCCCAAAACCAAAGATTGCTTTTTTACAAAATTATGTTTAGTCCGGTAACATTGGTTTACATGGTTTTAGGGGTGTAGGCTGACACCTCTAAAGATGTATGTCATCTCACACACCCACCCCCAAAACACCCATGATCCTCCACTGTGGAATGTGGAAGCAGGTAGAGAGATGGAGTTTTAAACAAGAGGAATAGTTTTTATTTTTTCTTTTTTTTTGTATACTAGAGTGTAGTGAATAGCTGTTTTTTCACTTGTGACACAGTTTTTTAACTACAGCATTGTAACATTTCCTTGCTAAAGTATATAAGGGCATCACAACATCATTAAAGTTAAACCTAAACATGCTTCCCAAAATCCCCGTTCTGTAAGCTGGCCTCACAAATCACTATCAATCTTTTCCAACTCAATTTCTTCATTCCACACGCAACTCCTAACACTCCACCTTGGACTATTGCCCCCCTTCTCCCCACCCACCCCCGACTGATAGCATCAGTTTGGCCATCAGATTTCTAGGCACTGTTTTGTTTTGTCTTGGTGTGTTCCCAAGCTTTCTTTTATATTTCACACTCATATGAAATCACATTTCTCCACCCACCAGTGATGAATCTCAGGCTTTGATCTCTTTTTCTCTCTGGCTTATGTCTCCTTCATAAGGGGACCCTTCCCACTTTACCTCAGGGGCCACGAGTCTGTCCGCCCAGCTGCTGTAACAATACACCACAAGCTGGGTGGCTGAAACAATAGCAATGGATTTCTCACAGTTCTGAAGGCTGGGAGTTCAAGGTCAAGTTTCCAGCAGGTTCAGAGTCTGGGAAGGAACAGCTTCACCCAGGAAGGAAGGATCAAGGTAACTCTCTTGGGTTTCTCTATAAGGAGACTAATATCTCATTCATGAGACTCAACAGCCTCCCAAAGTCTGCCTTCTGGTACTGCCACATGGGGCACAAAGATTTAACAAACCGATTTTTTCCTGTGACATGTGTTTTAATTGAGCTAACACTGGTTCCCAGCACAGTGTGTGACTTAGAAGTATAATCCATTCTTCAGATGGACTTAGGAATTCTGGGGGGCTGAACGCAGTCCGGCTTAGCTGACTGACTAGGCTGTTAGGGAAAAGAAAACGTGGACAAGATAGAAAGGAAAGCAAGACCTACCCAAGGCTATGCAAAGAAAAAGCAGAATAACAGAAGATGTAAGCATTAAAAGATGCTGGGTTCATTGGCTTTAAAAAATGTGGTACATGTACACGATGGACTACTACACATCCATCTAGGAGGACAAACACATGTCATTCGCAGCAACCTGGATGGAACTAGAAAGACTCATATTAGCAGAAATAAGCCAAAAAGAAAAAGAGAAGTACAGGACGTACACTTATATGATGGATATAGGGAAAAACAAACGAATAAGAAAAAATAAAAACAATCAATGGGACTGAACAATGGAGCGAGAGAGGAGGAGGGGGAAGAAGGCAGGTGGGGGAGGTGAAGAGCACAAAAGATCAGGATGGTTAACAGGTATTAGCAAAGTGGGAAAGCCCCAGGGTACACAATAATGCAATAATGTAATATAAATATAAATACACATATATATACAAATTTTAAAAATATAAATTAAATTAAAAAAAAAGAACAACTATCACAGAGATAGTTAAAATTCTCTGTGGATATCTCTTCTATCCTATTCCCCATTATACATTCCCAGAAACAATAATTAGTACACTGGATCTGATGTTTGCCATGCCAGTGGTATTTGAAACTTCTAAATCACACACCAGTAAATAATGTATTATTTTGCATGGTTATAATTTTGTAATTATGGTATTGTAATATGTATACCTCTATGTAACTTGTTATCGTCCCACAAAAAAATTTTAAAATTATTAAAAAAAAAAAAAAAGATGCTGGGTTCAGGAACATGTCAGCCTCCTGAGTTTTTTTTTGGAGTTTGCTTCGTCGTAGTCTGTATCTCAGAAAACCTCTAAGAACAACAGTGCGATTATAGTTTTGATTACACAGATAATATAATGTGAAAAAATTCTAGCAATGCAATAATATGAAGAAGAAAGTTCAAAGTCATCTGCAGTCCCTCCACTAGGGCACCTGTTCAATGTTTAGGAAGAAATTCTCAGAGGGGAACAACTTTTTGGGTGCTGGAAATGTTCTCTATTTTATGTGGCGGCTAGTCACAGGATGTGAAGTACAAACTCATCAAACTACTATATAAGATCTGTGCTCTCTGCCCTGTGTTTGGCAACCATTCCTCTTGGGGTAGGGGGGTTCATCATCTGTTCTAGCAGCTAAAGAAGAATGTTGGAGACTTGGAATCATCTTCACAGAACTTTTATTTATTTTATTTTATTAAAAACTTATTTATTTTATTCTACATTGTTGTCTAACCCAGTGTTCTCCCACCACCTTGAAACCCGTGAACCATTTTAATCTCTTGTGCTATTTCCTCTCTTAATTTTCCCTCTTGCTCCCTCCCATGCTCTGTGCTTCGTTGCTGCTGAAAGTTACTTTTAAATAAACTATCATCAGACAGAATCAGATTATCAGCGCTTTGATATCTTTCCCCACTTACATATTACAAACTCGTCCTTAGCAATGCATTTGTCTATACATATTTGTTTCAGAAAGGGAATGCCTGCTGGCCATGGTTTGGAATCCTACAAAAGCTAGTTTAAGAAAATGAGGTTTAAGGAAGAGACATTCTCACATTATCGTAGGCCAATATTCTCCCTTCTTAGCTTTTTGAGTAATTCTAGCTAATTTTTTGGAACTTTCTGTGATTTCTCTTACTTGCTAAGAATTTGGGGCCCTTAAAATTCTACCCTAGTTTCAGACAGTAACTTCATGGGTTCCAGTGATGACTTTCTTACTGAAAGGGCCATGAGGAGTCTTGATTAGCCTTGAGTTTTTTGTGTGGGCATTTTGCAGTCAAACAAGCCCACTAAGTCTAAGTGGCTTAGTGTGGCCTGCAAACCCCAAAGCGGAAAGGAAAATATTAAAGAAGGTAATGGGTATCTTGCCAACATAACAAAATTGACATTTTAATTATATGTGCAAGTGGTAGGAACACATTCTATTACTCTCCTAGAAAGTCATTCCGTAACTAATGTGAAGAAAAAGGAACTCTCTTACACTGTCAGAAGGAGTGCAAACTGGTCCAGTCACTATGGAAGACTGTGTGGAGGTCCCTCAAACAATTGAAAGTGAAATTACCATTCAACCCAGCAACCCCACTACTGGGAATCTACCCAGAGAACATGAAACACTAATTCAAAAGGACACCTGTACACGCATGTTTATTGCAGCTCTGTTTACAATTGCCAAGACTTGGAAACAAACCAAATGCCCCAAAACTGATGAATGACTGAAAAAAATGTGGATTATGCATACTATGGAATGTTATGCATCAATCAAGGAGGACAAACTTGTCATTTGCAGCAACATGGATGGAGCTAGAAGGACTCATATTAGCAGAAATAAGCCAGAAAGAAAAAGAGAAATACAGGATGGTCTCACTTATATGAAGGATTATAGGGAAAAACAAACAAAAGAATAAGAAAAATTAGAAACGACCAATAGGGCTGAATGATGGAGCGAGAAAGGAAGAGGGGGAAGAAGGCAGGGGAGGCGGAGAGCACAAAAGATTAAGATGGTTAATGGGAAAACCCTGGGGTACATAATGATGTTATATATACATATATTTTAATAATAATAACAATATTAATAAAAAGAAAGTCATTCCGTAACTACGTGCTGACTGAGGATCTAGGTTGTGCACATTGTGTTGCCTGCTGAGGGTATACTAATGGCAGGGACATTCATACTGGACCTCAGTGGTCACAGAGGCCTGTATAAAGTGGAGTATAGAAAGCCCCTTTTGAAACAAATGCCTAGATGGCTATTTCCTGACTTTTCTGCTGCCTCAGAGTGAGAGCTACACCAGTGTGAGATAGCGGGAGGCAATGATGGGGTCTAAATAAAGGAACTGTGCAGAGTGAGAAGGAGCAAAAGAGAGCAGAGGTCTCCAAGCCAGTGAAGGTTTTGGAAGCTGGTGTAGAATGAATCAAATATGCAGAAGGACAAGAGGCCAAGCGAGGAATCCAGAAATTTGACAGTTGGGCAACAGAAAGAAGTGAATCTGGAGATGGGAGAATTCAAGCCATGAGTGTTAACAAAGGGGGGGGGCATAGGAAACTTCTGGCATGTGAGTTTTGATATTAAGGGTGAGGATCTCGAGCTAAATGACAAGGAAAAGAAGAGACAAGAGACACACAAGATGAAATAACGTATGTATCATAAATGTGGCAGAATCCTGGAACCAACCAGAACCTGTGGTCAAGTTCGTCATTACAGAAGACTAAGTAAGTTGCACTTGGTTCTGGTATAAGTATCAGGTTTCCTTAAAAGAGCACAAAAGGTTTGATTGACTAGTCCTGTATCCATAAGCAAGATTAGTCATGTCTTCCAAAAGCATATCTTCTGGAATGTTCCTACATTTCCATCCATGTGCACTTAGGTTACATATTGAATAGAAATAAGAAACTTGAGTTTTTCATTAACAGGATCTAAATGCCACTAACGATTGATTAAAAACACAACATAAAATACAGCAAAATATTTCCAGTTGCATTTGGTGGGTGGTCTGGCTGGATAATTTTTCTCTTACTGTCGAAATGAAAAAAATGTAAAAACCAAACAAAAGTTCTGGTCCAAGTTAGGCTACTTCAAACTCATCGTTAAGAATGAGGAAGGGCTTTGGAAGAAGTAAAGCATACGTTCATGACATTTCTGTGACTGCTTATGTTTAATATCATGGCTAATGGACTCTCCACTCCATAACCTGACCTCTCAGCCAAGTGCTTTGCATGAAAGAAATGCTCATCAGCTGTGCTGAGCTTGAGTCCAGGGGAAATTTAATTTCCATTGTTTCTGAGAAGCAGAGATTTATCTTGGCTTTCCTAATTTAAGGAAATACTTTGATTCTTGATTTTTTCTAACCAAAGATACAGGGAAGACTTTCAAAGCAGGAAGCAAGCTGTGTGTGCGCCTCTGTCGAAGTCTGGGGTCATCACTATTATTCTCCATTCAGCGCTGATGTGACGAGGTGGAGGAAGTCTTATGACGGAAGAAGCAAGTGAAACGTGGAAACTTGCTACTCGCCTCTGCTGCCTGAGGGGCTGACGCTGAAGTTTAAGTACTGCTTCTTGCCCTGTCCCACGGCTAAAATACACTCCTCATAATTAAATTTCTTGTTCACAACAACTAATGGGTGGGGGGTGCGGGTGCCATTGTACTGCTGTTACTGTGGAAGTCGTTTTTACGTTATTAAATGCAGATATTTCCTGATGTTTGTTTTGCGATCAATTTCATATCCTATCGACACATATTGTGATGTATGTGCGATTTGTGATATAAAATGTAGGCTTGGCTTCTAATTTATTGAACAATATACTTTGCAGGGTAGAAAATTTTAATCTTAATGAAGACCAACAGCAGTTTTGCTGTTGTAAATAAAAGTTCATCGGAAATAAAAATTGATCATTTTAGAGAAGTGTGAGTGTATAGGCAGTGTGTGTATGTTATATTTTAAATGCTAACAGTTATGGTCAAATTCCCTCCATTTCAATTCTATGAAGTCAGCGATGCAGAGGGAGGCATTATTCAATTTTTTCCTCTTTATAAAACTGAATATTGAAAAAAATCTCAGGTAGGTTTTGATGAGCATTTTCCCTTTATTTCAGGTGAGATGGATTATCTTTTCATTTGTTAAATAACTTTTTCTTTTCCTTCATGTGCTCTGTCAGGTAATACTTTTACCTATTTTCCTATTGGCTTGTTACTTTTTTTATTATTGCATCCAGGACACCTTTCTGCATTAGGAAAATGAGCCATTTGTCAGGAATAAGAATTGCTGGGACCAGCCATTCTTTCTCCCATGGTTTCTGAATTTTAGTCATAGTTTGAAAGACTGAATATTTTTTCAGGTTTTTTCACTCTTTGTCTCTTCACTTACATTTAAAATTTTTGATCTACATGAAACTTATTGTGGTGTAACTTGTGAGATCTGTTCATTTATGGCTTGTCATTGATAGGCCCCTTGGCACGAAATTAGTAAGTTGATCAAATGTTGACTGATGAAATCCATGATGGCTCACCATTGTGGAAATGGAATGCTGGAGAGCTATTCTTTGGGCTCTGCACAGGAAATCTGTAGACTGTTTTAGAGAAATGGCCCTTTTGAGAATATTGGCACTTCTGATTGATGAGCATGGACTGTTCTTCCACATTCCTTGTATCTTCTTCAATTTCTTTCAACATTGTTTTATAGTTTTCAGTTTACAAATCTTTCACTTCCTCGGTGACATTTTCCCTAGGTATTTGTACTTTTTAGTAAATAAGTGGTTGTGCATATTATTGTTTTTCTTGTTTCTCTGCAGCTTCATTCATTGTCTACATATAGAAAACTACCAAATTTCTTTAGAATGAAATATTCAGGGATTTATAGAAGCAGACAAAAATGCATAATGGAGCATATTTATCCTACCATTTCTTTCAAGTGAAAGACAAGATGTGTTACTTTACAAAGGAAATATTTGAAATAAGTTTTTAAATGTCAGGAAGAGATTTTGAGTTAGACTTGAAAGCTCAACCAAATCATTTTAGGGAAGAATGATTCTACTGGGTGAAGAGTAAGTACATGAACATACTTTTTTCAGAAAGTACTGCCTGTTAAACTACAAAGAGATGATGTTTATGGATATTATAGTTATTCAGAAAAACCAGAGGTTTCAGAGTATATTTTTGAACTTCTGAGTTTAACTTCAGAAAAGGCAGCCATGGAGTTCTAGAGTAATTCTGCTGGGGCTAGAATAATAGATCTGTTTATCTCTGTATGGCCCTTCCTTCCTTCCTTCCTTCCTTCCTTCCTTCCTTCCTTCCTTCCTTCCTTCCTTCCTTCCTTCCTTCCT
>PVHY01022347.1:0-22536 GCA_004024945.1 Uropsilus gracilis
GTCTGAAATGCATCAAGGGTTCGTTTATTATTAACAGAGCAGGGTTTTTATAGGGGTGTTGCTAACGGGAGGGGCACAGCGTTGTATTCGATGAAGAATTACAGAGGCAGGGGAGGGTACGAATGTGGGCATGAGGCTGTTGGGTCAAGAGGGAAGTTCCTGCCCCAAGTTCCAGTCATTCTGGCTGTTTGCAGGTGTTTGCAGGTGCTCCGAGCAGAGGCACCCTGACCTTTTTCTTATTGTTCTGGGAAGCGAGGGTGGGGTAGAGCCGTCTCGGTCTCCAGCAATCCTGCATCATGAAGACGCATTGAAAATAGAAACCCATCAGTTTATTTTCCCTGCCTTCAAACGCTTGTAAAAATGCCCTATCTTCAAAATATCCATGAGTCAATTTGATCGCTCTGAATCAAAACCAGTTGATTTCTTACCGGTCAAATGTCTGCATATCAGTTTCTGCTCCATATATTTTCTTCGCTTGTAGCATCCTTTACTTTTCCTACCAGAGAAGTTTTTGTTGTTGTTAAGTACAGACTCCGACACTCTGCTAGCAGGGACTAGAGCCTGACCCTGGCCTGCTGGTCATGTGGCTTCGGACAATTTATTCACTGTGTCCACCCTGTGGCTTCCCTGGTGTGACGGGAGTAATAACAATGACAATAGCAATAGCAGAGGAGGAGGGGGAGAGGAGGGAGAGGAAGAGCAAGGTGTTACTGGGTGTACGTCGAACAGAATGTATTTGGAACGGTGCCTGGATTGTACTAAGTGCAATCAAGGAATCGATCACCATCGCCTTCACTATTCAGTCTGCTTCTTATTGTGACTTTTGTCTTACAAACAAGAACCCAAAATGCATGGGCCAGTGAGAGGGCACCTATCAGGAGCACAAGATCGCACACAGGTAGCCGCGTTGTTCCCTGTCTGTTCCATCAACACTCGGTCTCAGGCTCCTTCCCTAGCAAGTGCTCCATGAAGTCATCCCACATCACTCGAACACCTGCACTGTTGGCGTGTGCTAAATGCTGTGTGGCCCTGGAAGCCACGCCCCTGTCTAACGAGAGCACTGGAAATGTGGGTGGGGTGGGTCGAGAGGATAACGCAGATGAGATCTGGGAAATGGGAGAACAGAAGCCACTGCTGTCAGAGTGGTGGGCAGCCACACAATCAAGAGGCCGTGACATCGTGGGCAGAAGCCAGTTTCTTCTCCATCTCCTGCTCCCCATCTAGCTTGTCTTCCTGACACTGGCCGTGACAGGCAGCGTACCAACCCACCGTCTGGTCACAGACCAGCCACCCCGTAGGTCCCATAGTCTCATGCTGGAAGGTCCCGTTCTTCAAAGAAATAGAACAAACATCACTGAAATATATATAGAACCACAAAAGGCACCTATTAGCCAACACAATGCTGAGAAAAAAGAGGAAGAGTGGCAGTATCTCACTTTCAGATCTCCAACTATACAAAAAGGCTCCAGTAATACAAAAAGTATGGTTCTGTAACAAAAACATGCATACAGACCAACTGAACAGAATTAAGAGCCCGGGGGGGGGGAAATCCACACTTCATGGACAGTTAGACCACAACAAAGCAGCCAAGAGTATGTATCGCAGAAGGAGGGTCTTTCAATAAGCAGTGGTGGGAAAACTGGATCTCCAAGTACCAAAAAAAAAAAAAAAATTGGAAAGAAGGTAGGCCACCATCTTGCACCTTAAAGAAAAATTGATCCAAAATTCATAGAAGGCTTGGACATAAGACCAAAACCATAAAATACATTGAGGAAAGGAAAGCATAGTCAAATATTATCCAATACTATTACAGATGATGTCTTGGTGAATGTGTCTTTAAAGGCAAGAAAAGCAGAAGTAAACATAAACAAATGGGGTTACATCAAAGTAAAAATCTTTTGTACAGCCAAAGAAACTATCAGTAAAATTAAGACACCCTCCTGAGAGGGCGAAAGAAGCTGTACGCCATAGGTCTGACAAAAGGCTGATAACCAAGGTCTACAAAGAACTCCTGCAACTCAATGAAAACAAAAGAAATAATAAAGAAATAATAGGGTTAAAAATGGGCAGAAGAGTTAACTAGACATTTCCCCAAAGATGATATACAGATGACTCACAGTCACAGGGAAATATGTGTATCATCACTTATCATCAGGGAAATGCAAATCAAAACTGCAATGAGATACCACCTCCTAGCCAAGAGAACAGCCTAGATCAAAAA
The DNA here is from genome assembly GCA_004024945.1 of Uropsilus gracilis. Taxonomy (NCBI): domain Eukaryota; kingdom Metazoa; phylum Chordata; class Mammalia; order Eulipotyphla; family Talpidae; genus Uropsilus; species Uropsilus gracilis. The sequence goes on from PVHY01022347.1 coordinate 2,222, forward strand.
GACCAGAAACGAAGGTGTTGGTGAGGGTCTGGAGAATAAGGAAGCTTGTACACTGGTGGTGGGGATGTAGACTGGTCCAGCCCCTACAGAAAATAGTTTAGAGGTTTCATAAAATATTTTTTAAAAATGCGCCACAAGATCCAGCGTCCTACTCATAGTCATCTACCCAAAGAATGCAAATACATGAACGCAAAGAGGCATGTGTACTCGCGTTATTGGCAACTTTGTCAAATTCAAATCATGGAAACAACCTAAGGGCCCAAAGACAGAGGACGACATTAGAAAAACGTGGTCTATATACATGCTGGAATACTACTCAGCTGTGAAAAAGAGATCAACTATCGCCATTTGCCATAAGATGGATGACCCTGGTCAGAAGGAGAAAAACCAGCTGGTTGCCACTAGCCTATACAGACCTTCTTTGTCGGACTGTATTTTCCAAAACTAGACACACAGCATCAGACTTCACTGACGTTTGCACTAAAATTTTTACATATATTATTTCATTTATCCCCCAATGAGTGTTTTTATGCTGATTACAAGTTATTCTCGGTCATAAGCTTCCAAGGGTCCCTTTTGAACCTGAAACACAGGAATGTTGAATATGAAACGCCAGAGGTGTGCAGTCCACAGCTCACATTACCCTGGTGTCTAGACCAGGTGTCTGTTTAAGTGTCCTGGAGATGCAGCCATTGTTTTTCTTGTTTTCTGTTTCTTGTTTCTGATACTCTGTTCCTATATGAACTGAGATTGAAACCACATTAAACATCAGACATGACAAGTCACTGACAAGCTAATCACTGCAAACTTTGATCTTGAAAGCTTGCTTCAAAGGGAAAGGAGCAACATTTTTGTGATAAAAATGGCAAGATAGACAATAACATTAATTACAGAACTTACCCTCTACAATTCTTTATAATATTACTTACGAAGCATGTGTATTGCAGTATCTCATTTGAATCACAGGACTCTTTGAAGTAGGGATTATTCCAACCTCTCTCTCACAGATAAAGAAAATGATGCTCGGAGCAGATAAATGAGTTAAAACTCACTTTGCAAGTAGCAAGTTACTGAGTTGAATGTTGAATAAAAATTTCTGACTCCATTTATATATTACTTATACATTACATATATTGCTTTTTATATGAATATTAATTTTAGAAGGGCAAGGACAACTGAACGGATGCCAAGCCTAACAATATGCAGTGGTAGCTTGTGTTGTTATAAATTGTATATATTTGATCTTGGAAAGTCGAGACAGCGCTAGATGAGTAACAATAGATGACCTATCGCTAAACACAACACCCCTGAGCTTCAAAAATTTCTAGAACTCTGTAAGGACTCTCACTGCTGTTAATAAGTAATATCTAAACCTACACGTTGTTACCTGAAACGCTGCCTTTGTGTAAATGCGAAGTTATTCTCAATGAAAGAAAATCAGCCTCCAAATGGCTAGAGATGTTAGCTAGGTATTGAGTGAGCTCACTTGAGCTCCCTGTAAATACCAATTCACTACTATCTGACTCCTTGATATGGTGTAACGGTCCCTTGTGCTAATTCATGCCATTCTTCTTGGGCAAATACTATCTCAGCCACCAGTACTGATGCAAAAATGATTCCAGAATAAGTATGAAGATCAACAGCAGAGTCGAAGTGCCGGACAAGAGTGAGTCCTGAATAATGTATTCGGTCTGGGTTATTAAAAATGCAGTACGTGTCAGTCACACAAAACCCAGTTTTCATAGAGGGATCATCTTCCATTCTCCACTGACTTACAACAGCCAGAGAGATTTTTCACAAATTAAAGCTGATGCCCATAATATTACTCTCCCTCTCTTTCCGACGTCCTGGTGAAAATTTAAATTAGGCATTTGGTTGCAGTATATTCATCAGCAAAAATGCAACTACTCGCTACGTTCCAAGGCGTGAGTGAGGCATAGCTCTGTGTGCGCCTTTCTGCGGGTTGACTCTAAAGGTGAGTGAACGTTAGGTGAGAGCATAAGAAGGTAAACCGGAAGTTCATCTGCGTAAAGTGGTTTCCCTCTCCTTGGCCTTAGCAACGCAAATGAGACCTAGAAGCATTACAGTCTGCTTCTTTGAAGAGACTGGGATGCGAAAAGTCAGGCCCCAGTGACGGACGGAAGGCGAAGGCAGATTTGCATACATCCAGCCTACAGCTAGCGGCAGGGATGTATGTGTCCCGAAGGACTATTCCTCCGGCGTGGATGTCTCTGCCATGTCCTGCACCCCATCACCGCCTCTGCCTCACACGCCACGAAGGCCTTCCTAGCTGCGCCCGGGCCCCACCCTGAACCCGGGCCCCACAGAGCTGGACACACACGTGCCTGGCACCTGTGGCTTCCCCTTGCCACCCAGGGAGAGGTGGACAGCTCACTCCACTTGGCTCCCTCCTCTGAGATGGCGGCCAGCCCGTTTCCACATTGTGGTAGTTAAGAATGTGATGATGATTTCTTTTCTGACCCTTTGCTGCGGCAAAGTCTAGAGAACAGACTGAAGAGGACCCGGGATTTCCCGAGAAAGAAGGCGCAGGGGGAAGAGCGAGCGTGAGCGAGGCTCTACCTCCAGGCGTGGAAAAGCCAGGCTGGTACCCGGCAGGGCTCTGGGTCAGCTGAGAAGGTGGGGGTGTCACCCGATCACCCCCTTCTCCAGCACGAGCATCCAGCTTGCAGCAGCACTACCAGTCACCCCTTACCACATCTGCTCAGAGGACACCGACCCTTTGGTTACCACCAACCAACACACCAGCCGACAGAGCACCTCACAGCCTCCCGTGTGGACGTTGGGCCTTCTTTCTGGGGCCTCTGTCTGCTCCCATGGCGAGTCCTGCCATGCCTCACTCGCCATGCTCTTGTCTGTGCCAGCTCCCAACTCTGAACAGCACCTGACAGCCTCTCTCTAGGCTAGGAAAATACTTCCCAGCACCCAGAGGAGCTGGACGGTGTCTGTTGTGTAAAGGCTGGTGAGAAGGCATATTTGGAAAATGGGGTGCACGCACATGCAGAAAGCTTCTCAGAGTCTTAGGCAGCAGGAAAAAAAAACCAGGATCAGGAAAATTGAGAGCGAAGATGACACAGGGTAGTGATGCAATGAAGAACTGTATCAGTGCCAAAATGCCCTAGTGAGCAGAGTCTGAGATGAAGACCCACGTGAGAGCAAATGGGAAGTGGGAAGAGAGAATGTATAAAAATGGAGGAGGGGGGAGAGGAATAAAAGGAAAGGAGATGAGAATGGCGGACGGAGAGAACAGGCCCACATGGCCTGGCCAAGGGAAACCTCCTGAAGAGTGAGCTGGAGGTAGCGAGGAGCCATGGTGGGAGAGTGGCCAGCAGAGATGTAGGCTGTGTGGAGTTGGATGCCAGAATGACAGGCTGGGGGTGACCAGGGGCTGCTGAGAGCAGGCCTGGTGGATTCGGTCAGATGCTGTCAGAGGAGGGCCTGGTAAAAGAAGCACGTGGAGCTGCAGCAAGGCAGAAGATTTGGAAAGCTGAGTTTGCCTCAGTAATTGTGGTAAAAGTCTGAAGAGCCTTGGAGAAGCGGAGCAGCTCGGAACACTGGAGAGAGAAGAAGCGAAGAGAAGACGCTGGAGAAAGACTGGACTCTGCAGAGTGCCTGCCTCGGGCGGGGAGGGGCAACGGGCACCATCTTGGACTGTGTCTTTGGGACCTTTAGGACCCAACATGGCGACTGGGGTCAGATGACGGCTGCTTGTGGCTGCGAGGACTTTCCGTTCTCCCTGTTAATTTTTCTTGTCAATGAAACGAGTTATTTAAATTGTATTTGAGTGGCAACTGCTCCGTGTGGTGTGACCCGATTTCAAAAACACAAGGTAGAGATGTGCAGACTTGCATTGTCTCCCTCGCGGCTACAACTCGGAGAAAAGGAATAAAGCGTGTTCTGGACACAAGCGTGGATGGCCACGGCGCCCTCCCTGCCCCAGAGCAGAAGCAGCGGCAGAGAGAGAACACGGGGCCTTGTACTTCTGTCCCCACAGACTTGGGACGCGGTGACCCTGACAGTCTTCACCGACACCCCGTCAGGCTCAGAGTACAGCCAGCCACCCGGAGTCCGAAGCCGGCACCCCTGTCTCAGAGCCAGGGCCCAGCCCCACCCTGTACCGCCCTGAACTGTGCCAACCCTTCACCATTCCAGCTGGCAGCTCCAGTGCCCAGGCCCAAGTGGCTGCCTCCCGCACCAGGCAGACATGGCTGTGCAGGGCCTGACGCTTGTCCAGGCCTCCGTGGGGCCAGGGAGAGGCTTCGGGCTCCCGTTCCAGACTGGACACGCGGCCCTCACAGAGGCCAAGTCTGGCCGGGGCCCTGCCTGTGCTGCAGCCTCGCCAGCGAGGACGCCTCTCAGCACAGCCGCCAGGGCCACGTGGGGGCCTCCGTCTCTCAGAACACGCTCTCCAGGAGCTGCCTTTCGGACCCGTTTTGCAGGGACCAACGCAGGCTTTCTCTGTGCCAACCCTGCCGGACACAGCCACCACGCGAGCCGGGCGTGTCCCGCTGGGTGAGCCAGGCCACTCAGGCTTGGTGCCCCCGGAATGTCGAACTGTGAAGTCTCTGAGCACCCTGTTTCTGTGCTCTTCCTCGCCACAAACAACATCAAGCAGCATGCCTGGGGGCCGCTGCTGCAAGACCACGCTGCAGGCCGTGCTGGCCCGGGAGCTGGTGGCTGTCCCAGGCCCAGCGAGCGTCCCCACTGGAGAAGGCGAGACCCACCTGGGCTGGGTGGGTCTCAATCAAGCAGCAAAGTCACCACCTGCGGATATTAATGGTTTGTTGGGTAGATCTTGGTACAGACAATGTGGTGGTGGCATACTATGTCAATAGACATCCCGGGCATCTATGGTAGAGCCAGTTGGTGCTTAAAATAGCACCTCAATAGGCTTCTTTGCACAGAGACAGTCAGACTCAGAGAAAACGCTTACAGGAGCAAGTGAGGCCCCCCAAGGGCAAGCGATGGCAGTGCTTGGTGGCAAGTGCGGGAGGAGACGCTCACGCCCTGGGGTGCGGGCAGTGGAGCTGATGTCCCGGAAACTCATCTGCGAAACAGGAAACAGAAATCAGACTTGGGAGGACGTATATTTTAACTGTTTTAAATGCGTGAGCTGGCAGGCACGAAGGAACTTCACGCAGAAGAGAGGTGCATGGGAAGCCTGAGTCCACTCACAGCAGCAGACGTTGGGCGGGCGGCCACCCGAGGGAGCCCGTCTAACCCTCTGCACCGCGGGGCATAAAGTGCACCTGTGCGTGGTGAGAGCCAAGCTGAAGAGGCCAGGGAAGGCCGGGGAGAGAGGAGGCGAGAACAGTCACCTGCCCCAGAGGCAGACAGCGAGGGTTCTGGCTCACTCGCCCTACACCTGAGGGTGCAAAGCTGTTTCCTGAGAATGAGAAGCTCTCACAAGTTCCCTGACCTGGTGGAGGCCACAGAGCTGGACCTGAGAGTTACCGGGCGCCGACTGACCCTCAGTGCCGTCAGCGCATCAGCTCGGGTCAGACACAAGCCCGTAAAGTCGCATCCTGCGTAACGGGAGTCGGTGTGAAAACAGAGCTCAGGAGCCCAAGGCCAGGCGACAACGGAGACTAAGACGAGGGCATGAACTCTGCAGAGAGACTCTTCCCTGAGCCAGGTCCCTACAGGGGCCACTCCCCACGAGCCTGTGCCCACCAGCGGCCACTCACTGACACGGTACTGTGCAGGGTGTGTGACTGGAGACAGAGCTTCCCACCGGCCTGCTCCACACACCAGCGCCTGCGCCAGTGGTTTTGGGGAGAAGATGGTAGACAAGAGGCCGAGACGCAAACACCCCTGGTCAGCAGGGTGGGAGCAGCGGGAGGCTGCGGCGAGAGAGGCTCAGGGGCGAGGCGCCCAGAGCCCCAAACCCGATCGCCCTTTCCAGGCTCCTTGGGCTGGGCCGAAGCCTCGCCTTCCGTGGGCGTCGCGGACAGTCCCGCTTGGGCGGCCCCCCGCTGGCCTGCCTTTCTGAGATGGACGTGGGGCCCAGTTAGGCGGTGACCCCGGTCCACGCTCACACCCCGTCCCGAGCACCTCGGCCGTGCACACATGGCAGCTGTGGTCCCTTCGTCGCCGCGTTAGGGCGCCACGGTCCACGCTTCACAAGCTCAGGAGCTTCTGATGGCCCTGGAGGGTGGACAAACCCTGCCTTGGAGAAGGGACTTGGTTGTTTTGCCCTGAAGTTGTCTCATAAAGACACAGGACAGCTGAGGATGCCTTGTGACTGTGAACTCCCGGGTGCCGCTCTCCTGCCTCCACGCCTCTTGCCTGGACCCTCAGCGCTGGCCGCGCAGATGATGATGGGGTGTCACGGCTGGCCGCGGGGGATGGTCTCTGGCTGTGGGGCTTTCCCACCACGGTGAAGGTCTCCTAGGAGAGCGGGGACTCTCCTCTGACCAGCGCAGCAGCCCGAAGGCCTCGGACACGCGCCCGGCTTGCAGGTCCCAGCTCAGCCGTCACTTTACCACCCTCCCGCCTGGGCTCCCGGGACCAGCCACACAAGGGGCACCCTGCACCCGCCTGCAGGAGCCCAAGCAACCTGGCCAGCATATGGCCTGCCCGCTGCCTGCTGCCCGCTGCCCGCTGCCCACCCAGGGGGTCTGCCCTGGCGACATGACCACTGTCGGGAGCACAGGATGAGGGCAGCATGTCCTGGGGACAGTGGGCAGTCAGGGACGCAGGAAGCCCCGCTGGGGCGCAGGGGAGGACGAGCTGCCCGCGGCCAGCAGCGACCAGGCCCTGCTGATGCCCGCTTCCAGCTCCACACGGGCTGTGCGGGCCTGGACTCCGGAGCCGGGAAGAAGCGCCTCCAGGGCAGCTGAGTGGACAGTGCAGGATAGAGACTGGCACCGCCTCCAAAGGCAGTGAGCCTGAGACACGCTGTCCTGGACAGTCCGGTTGGACCCGGTGACACATGGACACCGCAGCAGTCTGAGCCACAAGGCCGGGCAGCAGCGCTGGGCCAGGCGGGGGTGGCCCGAGCTAGGCAAGAGCCGCGCCGGCTGGACGTGCAGGATGGACACACACACAGGATACCCGCGTCTGCAACGGGGCAGCTGTGGACCTCGGGGACCTGGGGTGAGAGGGGCCGAGCGAGAGGTGGGGTGTGCTCTCAGCCGCCGCTGGCCCTCGCAGGCATGTCTAGGATGCTGGGCGCTGGGGGCCCTGGGAGGACCAGGGAGAAACGGGCAGGAGACGCTTACTAGAAGGAGATGATCTTAAAGATGGTCGCAGAACCCAAGTCTTGAATTCCTAACACCGAGCCAGAAGGAGGGACTTTCATGCACAAATCAGCTCGAGCCGACGACGCTCGCACCTGTACCGCCCGGGCCCGTCGTATTTCAGCCCTGGGGTGGCTGGTCTCCACCGGCAGGATCTTGTCTGCAAGTGTGTCCCCGAAACTACAGAAATGCTCAATTTTCTTTTAAAAAAACCTGACAGCTGAAATAAAGGCACAAAATCTACCCTGTCTGAAAATCACGCCTCCTTTCATGATAATTTCCCGCGTGTCTACAGATGGCACACAGGGACGCGTTCACGGGAAATGCGTGGATGGGTCTTTAGCAATGGTCCTCTGGCCAAATAAGACAGACACAAGAGCACCGCGTGGTGATGTATGGCCATTTTTCCAGAGGTGACGAGCACTAGAGAATTCCAGCATGTTCTCTTACCCTTAAATTAATGCCACAAGACTGCAAAGTCTGACCCGAACAAGAAAGACGTGTGACCTGCGCAAGACGTTCTTGCTCAGAAAGGGCAGCGCGGAACATGAGGAATAAGACAAATTGTCCTTCGCCATGGAATGTTAGCCTCCGTGAGCCCTGTAACGTCCGCCCGTGTTCCTTCCAAAGAGGAAACGTCTTGAAAATTGCATCTGTCCATCATTGTCTTTGAGCGGCCTTTGCTTTGACCAGTTTGCCTTTTTGTAGTCGAGAAGCATCAGAAATTAGTCTCTCCGACGTGTGGCAGAGGCTCAGTTTATTACCACGCAAATGGATACAACAGAGTCCGAGCCGGCTGAATTAATGCATAATTGTATAGGGGGGAAAGAGGAGATGGGACTTTTGTTTCTGAATCTCTTTGCTTTGCTCTCGGATCTTAAAAAATTCTACCCACACACCCGAGCCCTTAGCATTGTGAGAGTTTAGCCCAGGGGAAAGCACCCCGAGACCGCCTTATTTGGTGAGTGACCCCCAGGAATGTGGCACATGAGACTAATGAGAGGAAACATTAATGCTGATTTAAATTTAAAATAGAAGCAGCACAAAATACTGCCTTATTAACTATAATTTTATTGGTTCGTTGGATCGCATCTTCCTTAAATATGCATTGTGTACAATTTGACTGCCGTGGTGTGTGTGTGTGTGTGTGTGTGTGTGTGTGTGTGTCATCTCTAGCTTCACAGATAAGCAGATGGCTTCTCCTGTCGCACATAAAGAAACCACCTCGCGGTATCAACTGATTCACTCAGTTCAAATCATTATTTGTAAACAGCGACATCACAGTATTAAAATATTTTTAAAGTACTGTTGATCTTAGCAGGTTATGCGGCTAAAACAAACTGTAGTGATATCATCATTACATGTGCCACACATCCGTTGCTGAATAACAAGTCATGGCAAAGTCAGTGGCTCAGAGCACGGCGACTAGCTGACTCGGTTTCAGCGTACACCGAGCGATGCGGCAGTCCCTGGCTGGCCGCCTCTGGCTCTGCGCCACTCACAAGCTGCCCTCCAGGACTACATCCCTCCCAGTGCCTGATCAGAAAAAGATCTACTTCCCCTAAGCACATGCATGTAACAATTGCCAGGATCCAAGCCTTTGCTGACTGTTGGTCTGAGACAAGAATTCCTCCCGCCCAATGCTACCCCAAGTCATCCTGAGTGTCTCAGCATAAAGCTGAGAGAAAGGGGGTGAAGAGGGAGGGAGGGAAGGAAGAAAGGGAGAAAAGAAGGAAAGGAAGGACAGGATATGCATGGGGGAGGGTGGTGGTGGAGGTACTTCCGGTAAAAAGAAATGAGATTTAGCAACTAGACCAAAAATCTCCCAAGTTCTGGACAGATGTATACACAGAAACACCCAGAAGTCTTTTTTTTTTTTTGCCAAGAAAGGAGCACGATGGTGCCAGAGAGTCCTACAGTGTCACATGCCACCGTTCAACATCCCCGGAGAATGTCAGGGCCTGTGGCCCACAGTGCAGGCTGCACGCGTAAGACACACTGATGGATAATCCCATCGTTCCCTCAGTCAGCTCAGCCCTCTCACTGGAAGGAGAGAATTCACCAGATAAGTCACAGAAGGGGGACTCCTGTAAGTAAGAGGGAGAGTGAAGAAGGAAGGTGTCATCCTAACACCTATGAATAGCAGATGCCAGGTCCCTAAAGAGACAGGTGACAAGCATGAGTGCAGGAGATGACATCAAGAATAGCCCACAGAGACCCCATGGCCAGAACAACATAAAATATTTCCCGTTTGGCCCTTGACAGAAAACGCATTTTGGACTTGCAGATAATAGATCCGATATAGATAGATACAGATAGTGAGAATAGATCAGTGGATAATTAGGGATTGATAAAGAGAAAAGAAGGGAAACAAGGGAACATGGAGGATGATGAATATGTCCATGATCTTGATTGCGGTGATGATTCTATTGCGTTTCAACAGTTTCATACACATTCACTAGGAAGAGTCTACCGTATGATAATTATATCTTATAGTCCGGTTTTTTTAAAAGAGGCATTTTTGCAAATACATATGTACATGAATATGATAAGAAGTTTCCTCTCAACTGTCAAAAATGAATTGACGATGAGGCTTTGCCAAGACGGCGTTACAGAAGCTCCACAATGCCCCTCTCCCCAGGATCACAAAATATATGCTAGACACAAAGCAACAGCCGCTGAGAGAACTCCTGAAACCAAGGGGTTCACCTGATCAGAAACTGAGAAAACAAAACCCTCTCGGAAGGCAAGGCTGAGACACACTCTCAGCCTGGACCTCATCCTTCACAGAGTTCCCAAAGATAGGAGGGAACCCCACGCTCTCAACTTGTCCCTAGAAGCAAAGGTTTGGGAGCACATTTCTAGCACTACTACTTTTAAGACTGCTCTCAAAGGATGAACTCCAGAATGATGAGTTCATGAATTCCTGAGACTGCAGCAAACGCAACAGCAGTAATTAATAGGCACACGAACACTGACTGATTAGCTCCCCAGAGCCCAGCACAGAGCGGGCAGGCAAAAATGCCCATCTCCCTGTCTTTCCCTGGAAAGGGTTTCACTACATGATTTTCCTGCAGCTACTGTTGTTCCGGATATTAATCAGACTGCACGTGCCGATGGGGTGCTCCTGCTAATTTGACAGAGCCGGGAAAGAGAAGGAAGGCACATCCCCTGCCTTGTTCTAATGAGAGCCAACGTTTCAGCTTCTGCTTCAAGTAAGTCTGTCCACACATCCAGCACCTCGGCAATGTGCTCCCCAAACACTTATCTCCAGGAAATGACAAGACTGAACATTCATGCGTTCCTCTCAGACCTCACAAAACCACAGGCAGCTATATTTGGGTGCACGAACACTCTGTGTGACTAATCATTTGGCTTGGCACTGAGGGAGAAAGCAGTAACACCTAGCTCCCAGATTCTCCTACAAGGGCTAGATGGCATATATATACATATATATATGTATATATATGCACGTATATATACGTATATATATGTGTACATATATATACGTATATATGTACACATATATATGTACATATATATGTACATATATATGTAGAACTGCTTTTATATATGTGTGTGTGTATATATATATATATACATATATACATATATATATCATTGAAGTTCACAAGTTCACAACTCCTGTCTAAGAGTTGAGTTTTTGTTAGCTTAAATCAGGAATTGAAAAGGATGATGATTGAAAAGGAAGTATCATCTGAGAATCTGAAAAGACAGCCAGGGATGTCTCATGCCTTTGGGACACTGGTCTTTGGCACACTTTCAAATACTAGAAGAGGCTAAGAACAAAGACAGTGGTTAGGTAGTCAGAACGGTTTGAAAAGCAACCAGGAGCTTAGACTATAATGATCAGGAAGTTGCATCTCTGATACAAGGCCACTCTTTTGATACTGAATGAAATGGCTGTTTTATGCCATGCACATACACCAACTAAGTTAAGGGAAATGAAAACCAAGGGAATACATTCCAAAAAAAAAAAAAAAAAAAAAAAAAAAAAAAAAAAAAAAAAAAAAAAAAAAAAAAAAAAAAAAAAAAAAAAAAAAAAAAAAAAAAAAAAAAAAAAAGGAACAAGATAAACTGATAGAAATCAGTTTCATTAAAACAGATAAATGATTTGCCTGATAATTCAAAATGACAGCAACAGAGATATTCACCAAAGTAAGGGGAGCAACACACCCTACTAATCACAAGGTGAGAATTCAACAGAGAAAGAAAATACTTAAAAGCACTAAAGAGAAATCAGCATTGGAGAATGCAACTATATCGGGAAAACATTCAACAGAGTTAGTTGTTCAGCAGCAGGCTAGACTGAACTGAAGAAAGATGAGTGGATTTGAAGACAGCATAGTGGAATTCACACAATCAGAGAAGAAAAAGAATAAAAAATATAGATGACTTATGGAACTTCAGAGTCTACACCAAATGGACCAATACATGCATTTTTGGAATTTCAGAAAAACAGTGAAAGGAGCAGGAAGTTTAGTCAATACAAAAAAAATTTAAAAATTCCCTAACCTGGGAAAATAGACATCAAGATCCAGAAAGAAGGAAAAACAAACAAATAAAATAAAATAAAAAGTATCAAAAATAATGACACAGATACACATTATAATTAAAACTGTCTGAAGATAAGGATGAAGAGAGACCCTTAACAGCAGCTAGAAAAAAGCAACTTGCTGATTATGAGGGAAGTTTCACAAAACTTTAAGTGGATTTTTTGTTGTTGTTGCAGAAATCTTCTAGGTCAGAAGGTTTGGATGAAATATCCAAAGTATTAAGAAAAAGAAAACAAACAACAGCAACAAAGAATATGCTATTTGGAAAAGCAGACCTTGAGAGCTAAAGGGGAAATAATGATTATCCCAGAGGAACAAGCCTGAAAGTCTTACAAGAAATGCTAAAGGGAGTTGTTTAACCTGAAATAAAAAGATACAGAGTAGTACTGTGAAAAAATAACAGCATAAAGTCTACTGATAAATGTAAATTTATACTTAAATTCGGAATGCTTGTATTGCCGTGGTGACTGATAAATCACAATTCTTGTATAAAAGTTTAAAAAGGTATCAAAAATTGCTAAATATAAGTATAGCTAACTGTAATTTTGGTTAGTGGATATACAATAGAAAAAAGGTGCAAAGGAAAATATTAAATTATAAAATGTGGAGGTCAAACAGAACAAACAAAATATTCCATCCACAATAGCAAAATGCACATTTCTCTCAAGCACACATAGAATACTATTCAGGATAGATCATATGTTACATTACAAAACAAGTCTTAATAACTCTAAGGTTGAAATCATATCAAACAGTCTTTTCCAACTACAGCAGTGTGAAATCAGGAGTCAGTTACAATGACGAGAACTAGGAAATGCACAAATACATGAAGATTGAAGATCATGCTATTCAGCAATTAATGAGTCAAAGAAGAAGTCAAAAAGTACTCTGAAACAAATGAAAATGAGAACACAACATACCAAAACTTATGGAATGCTATAAAAGCAGTTCTAAAAACAGACATTTATGGTAATAAATACCCACATTTGGAAAAGGAATCTTCTCAAATAAGGAACTTATCTTCATACCTCAAGGATTGAGAAAAATAAAAACAAAGCCCAAAGTTCATAAGAAAGGAAATAATAAAGGGCTACAGCAGAAACAGAGACTAGAAAAATAATAGAATGGATCAAAGAAACAAACATCTGGCTTTAGCAGAAATAAATAGAACTGACAAATTAGGAAAAAAGAAGATTCAAATAAAACCAAAGATGGAAGAAAAGACATCACATTACACCTTATAAAACAAAAAATATCCATAATCATGAATCCAAAGAATTATTGTTAAAATATCCTTATTACCCAACACCACCTACAGACTTGATGTGATCTCCCTATTAAAATTCCAATAGTATTTTTTAACAGAAATGGAAAAAACAATCCCAAAATACATAGATAGCCACAAAATAGCCAAAGCAATCTTGAGAATTTAGAGCAAAATAAGCGTTCACACTTCCTGAGATCAAATTACATTATAAAGCTATAGTGATCAAAATTATGACAACATGGATAGAAAAAAACAGACACACAGACTAAAGGAACAGAAAAGAGAGTACAGAGTGAATCCAATCATAAACACAACAAACTAATATCTGAGGAGAAAAACAAGAACATTCAACAGCGAGAGTATAAATATTTTCAGAAAAAGACATTTGGAAAACCGGAAAACCAATTAGGAAAGAAGGAACTAGACCCTTACCTTTCACTATCATAAAAATTAACTAGAAGTGAATTAAAGATTTAGATGCAATATCTGAAACTAAAATTCCTATAAGAAAACATCGGTGAATGCTGCTTTATATTGGTCTTGGCAGTGATTTTCAGGGTACAATACCACAGGTGAAAGTAAAAGAGCACAAATAAACAGATGAGACTACATCAAAATTAAACATTTCTGCACAGCAAAGATACCAACGAAATGAAAAGGCAACCTGCATGATGGGATATAATATTTGAAAAACATTTATCCCAGGAGGGCTTAAGAACCAAAGTATGTACAACCCAGCACCAACACAATCCACTTAAAAAATGAGCAGAGGACCTCAGCTGACATTTTCCCAAAGAAGACATACAAACAACCAATGGTTCAGGAAAAGATGCTCAACATCATTGATCATTAGGGAAAAACATATCAAAACCACAATGAAATATCATTATTTAATTTCATATTATAATATTGTTATAAAAAACACAAAAGGTAACAAGAAATGATGAGGATTTAGAGCAATAAGTACCCTTGTGCATTGTTGGTAGAAAGGTAAATTGGTACAGCCACTACAGAAAATGGGTGGGCGATTTCTCAAATGAATTAAAAATTGAACTGCTCTATGATTGAGTGATTGTACTTCTGGATACTTATATGAAGGAACCAAAATGACTATCTCAAAAAAGGTATTTGCCTCCATGCTCACTGCAGAACTGTTTAGAACAACCAAGACATCAAGACATAGAATAAACCTGAGTGTTCACCAATAATGAATGGATAAAAAGAGTGTGACCCCCACTCCCATCATCCCACACACACACTCCACCCCCCACACACCCCAGACTGTTAACAACACATCCGTTAGAGAAGGAAGTCTTGTTATTTATTACTACGTGAGTGAACTTTGAGGACACTGTTCTAAATGAAATAAGCCAGGCAGGGAGGGACCAATACCACACGGCATCACCTCTCCATGGGATCTGTAATGAAAAGTGAGACTCTATCAGGAAAGGAAGCATAGATGTGGTTGCTCAGGCTGCGGCAGGGGAAAAGCAAGGCTGGTAAGTGACTACAAATGTTAGTGACGAGTTTCGCAAGGTCCAGTGACCTAATGTGTCTGTAGCTGATCACACCATGTTGCATAACTGAAAGTTTCGGAGAAAGAAGACCTTCAGGTTTCTCACCAGAAATATAAAGTTAGATATGTAAGGTGATGGTAATTCATTCAGTGGAGAAATTCTTTTCATAATGTGTAAGTATATCAAATCATCACCTCGTTCTCTTTAAATATACTACAATTTCGGGCCATTCATACAATAAGAATGAAGAAACTGATTAAGTGAGTGGCCTAAAATTGGAATTAAATATTCAACCAAAATTTTTAATTACTTCAGTAGGATTGAGCTTGTTACTTTGGTTAGAAATGAAGTGGTTTGAATTTTTGTAACAAAATACTTTTATATGAAGTATTACTGAAAATTTTTTCATTGAAAAAATTGAAAATTTTTTCATTAAATTTTGGTGAATAATATATAAAAGACACTTTGAAAGTATTTTTTCTTTAGATTCACTTAGAAATTTTCCATAGAACATAAAAATCTTACTGACAAGATTAAAGACGAATTGTTTTAAATTTCGAAAAATGACATTGTTTTCTTAATTTTAAATAGCTCATGTGCCTGATAATTCCCAGTTAACATTTCTATACATTTTGTCCATTTCTATAAATATTGTCAGATTATGAGCTAAAAACCTGAACGGAACATGAGTTTCTGGTACTTGCTGAAGTCATTAGGAAACCTTGCAGTATGCTGGAAACACATCGTGCCATCAACTCCATCCTTGCGAAATCAATGAAATCTAAACAGAAATCAAATTTTACAGACTTTCGGTAAGGGTAAAATATACCTCTGACTATAAAGGCTTATTATAAAATAGGTAAGCTTCACCACTGATAAAGACTGCAATGGAAATAAT
Source organism: Uropsilus gracilis (assembly GCA_004024945.1). Taxonomy (NCBI): domain Eukaryota; kingdom Metazoa; phylum Chordata; class Mammalia; order Eulipotyphla; family Talpidae; genus Uropsilus; species Uropsilus gracilis. Next base: position 17,740 of record PVHY01022347.1, read on the forward strand.
CGCAAGATGAATATATGGGTTTCAGTGTCACGTATGAAGTCTGCAGGGCTCTTTAAATGGGGTTACTAGAAAACTTAAATGGCACGTGACTGGCTTCCTATTCTTACAGGAGAGCCCGATCTAGGTCACAGATCTAGGTCTACCACCTGCTTGGAGGTTTTCCAGAGGACGCCATCACACAGAAGCCCACTTTGGCCCGGCATCACAAGGGAAAATAAGAGAGCGGCGACAGGAGTCCTTCAGAATGGAAAGATGTGGCGGGCATGGCTCAGAAGAAGCAGCGTGAAGCCCCCAACCAGTGGGACAGCCCCCTTGTTCATCCCCACGCAGGACACACCCACACTTTCCATCTCAGGGACTCAGGGGCAGAGGGAGGTGAGTACCACACTTTCCATCTCCAGGTCAAGGAACACCAGCGCCAGGGTGAAGGGCGAGCAGAGCGGGCCAGGAGGAGTAGGCACAAGCATGGCATGACCCCAAGATGGGCACCCAGTGCCCTGAAGGAGACCCCCCCTGCTGGGACTGGCATGAGGTGGATGCCTGGCTCCTGCTTCAGAAGCACCCACCCCAGCCCAGAAACTCGGCCAGGAGGCCACTTACAGTGAGACTGACCTCACTGCGGGCCTGGGTAGAGGCTGGGCACCCTCCTAGGCCGCTTCTCCCAGGGGGGGGAGGAGACCAACGCCCTGCCCACGGGAGAAGAGCTCCTTGCTTGCCCAGCACGCGTGAGCCGTGGCGTGACTGCGAGTCTCGCTGTTCCGTGGTGGTCCCGATGCCACAAAGATCAAACAGCAAAATGACTCTGAAGCTACCGGGAGACAGAATGGCTCCCAGCTTCGTCCAGGCCGCAGGAGGAAGAAAAACTGGAAATCAAGACTCCTTGGTGAAGCAGGAACCAGAGGAAATGCTCCCCATTTGCTGACAGTATTTTCACCTTGAGGTGACATTGGCTCAAAGTTGCTTTCCGCGTTGTTTGTTAACGTGCCAGCAGGCCACACGCGAGTGTCATTTAGTGAGCAATGACGGCGTGTCTGTGCTGCCAGAGTATTAGGTTTCTGTGCAATTCAAACCACACGGATTAACGGTCCACGACGATGCACGTGATAGAGTCAGCCGCGTGCTCTTTTAAATGTCTACACGTCAGGACTGTGCATATGTTATAGCGTCTAACGGGAAAAATAGGGAGGCAGAAGCAGCGTGGAATGGAGATTCTGGGTTTTATCTAAAGCGTGGGTTTCTCTGGTGCCTGCTGAGATCACCTGGTGATAAAACGCGAGCTCTGGCCTGCACGACAGCCTGCACGCGTCGCCCTGACCTTCAGATTGGAGAAGAATAAACTCGGCTCAGCATCCTGGCGTTGAGGGGAAGGAAGACGGTGATGCATGCGTGTGCGGTGGAATCTGCAAACTCTGTAATGACTCCTGGGAAATACGCTCCTGTGTCGGAGGGAAGAAAGCAGCGACACGCCGGAGCCCTGCGCCCGCTCCTCTGAGCTGTCAGTGCCAGCGAGGCTTGCCGTGTCCCTGTGACAATACCTCAGCGAGTTTCTATTTTTAAAGTCCTACTATGCCTCCGAAGCATGCTGTGGGGGGGGGGGGGAGAATATTCCTATTACCGCCGCGCTGTTCCTGAACTCCCGCGGCAGCCAGCTTCTGGCTGGGTGTGTGGCAATTAGCAGCGCCTTGGTGGGAACTGATGGAATCCGGTCACTACTTCTGAACAAACAAAAAAGCTTTCAGAGGGACTCATGCTTCAGCTCCGTGGGTCAACAGGCCAGAGCACGGAGTCGCGTGTTCTCTGCCACGGGGACCGTCACTTGGCTGGAGGCCTTTCTCCCGGGTCGTGCTCTCCTCCAACGAGGGTGCCCACGCACCATGGAGGTGTCCACGCCCCTGGTAACCTAGGAGAGCAGCCACCTGGCCTGAAAGCATGAATTCCTTCAGAGTCTGAGACAATGAAAGGGCTTTAGAATCCGCTGGCAGTTCAGGATCTGCAGACAGGCTGTGTTTGGTTCACACGCACTTCTCTGTTAAATTTAGCCAATGTTTAAAAAGATGATATAATATGAAAATCCACTCCTTTAGCTTCTTCCCTTACACTAAGGCATCGCACAACTCTCAGTTGGACTTCTTGGCCAGCAAGCACCACAGAGCTGCAGACCCACCACCCTCTAGATAGAAGTCTAGTTTGTCTTTGTTCATGAAGTAGCTTCAGTCATTGTGTTCCTCATCCTCATCCTCATTGTGTTCCACGACTGCAGGCCACAGTACTACCGGTCACTGTTCCTCACCCCACGGCTGCAGGCCACAGTTCTACCGGTCACTGTTCCTCACCCCACCACTGCAGGTCATGGTTCTGCTAATCTCTAGAGAAAATCTCCGGGATGGTGGGGAATGAGAGAACTAACTCCTCTTCTGAACGGATAGCCCACTGAAGAAGAGAAAGAATTCAGCAGCAAAGATGAAAACAGCAGCTTACGTTTTGATAAAACATGACTGTAACAGGGATCCGACGGTGCAGCCACGGCATGCTGGCTGGTGTCTGTGTACCACCACCCCCATGCACTGACCACGGACCCTTGGCATGGTTAGTCAACTGCCCACATGGTCCTTGTCTCATGCCAGCCAAGGAGCAAAGGGAGGAAATACTGCTCTTCTTCAGGGTCTCATCTTCCTTTTAGATTGACTCGATCCTAAAAAAACAACTTGGACAATGACTGTCATACTTTTGCCAGCCATTGCATTCCTTCCCCAAATTGGCACTGTTGTTCGAAGAGGGAGCGCCATATGGAAACAGGAGGCCAGGGAAATTGTCTCTTGCAAAATTAGCATTTCCTGGAAAAACAATGCATGTGATTCGAGCCTTCATAAAGGGACACCGTTGTGGTGGGGAGTGAGGCCGACTCCGAGGGCGGGGGCTGCGGCGTGCAAAGGCCGTGACAAAGATGTCTGGACGCCTAAGATGACCCTATTTCCCAGTCTCTAGTAAATAAAGCAGCACAGCTTCTCTGATAATGGAAATGTCTGCCTCAGAAACAGTGCGTCAGCGTACAAATGAGGGCCAGCATCCGTGTCCAGCAGGTGTGGTCCTAAGAGTGTGACGTGCGGGTGGACGGTGGTACAGAAGGGACGGGAAAGCCTTGATTGTGCTCTGCCGCGTAGCACGCAGATGTGGCAGCTGAAGTGGAGAGACTGAAACTGGGTGCCCCTCCCCCCTTGGCTGGGGCAGTTAGCCCTTCCCCCCTTGGGTGTGGCAGTTAAACTGCCAGAAGTAGCAGCTGGAAGAGGAAGCGGAAGCAGGGGGTGGATTAAAAAGACAAGGTGCATATACTGGAGGGGGAGAGAACTTGTGGGAGAGGAAAGAAGAGAATGGCAGTCAGGTAAAGAGCAGCCCGAGTGACCAGGCTGGGTAAAAGCCCCATGGAAGAGTGAGCTGGAGGTGGTGAGGAGTCTTGGTATACGGCAGAAGAGTGGCCGGTGTGGAGAGTGTGGTACCGCAGCAAAGCGGCATCTTGAGCTGGCACCTGGAGACAGCCAGTGATGGGGAAAGCTGATTTGCGCATCAGCCATGGTGGAAGAAGTGTGAAGAGCCTTGGAGAAGCGGAGCAGCTCGGAACCCTGGAGAGAGAAGAAGAAAAGATGCCAGAGAAAAGACTGAACTTTGCAGAGTGCCTGCCTCAGGTTGGGAGGGGCCAAGGGCACCATCTTGGACTGTGTCTTTGGAACCTTTGGGACTGAGAATGGTGACTGGGGTCAGGTAACTGCCATTTGTGGCTTAAAGGACTTTTCATTTTCCCTGTTGAACTCCCCTGTTAATACAATCCCTTGTTGAACTGCATTTTGAGTGGCAAATGCTACGCGTGGGTGAAGCAGACCTGTGGTTTGTAAGTGGGAGGCCTTCCCCCTCCTTTTTGACCCAATTTCAAGACCATCTTCCGCCGAGATGGCAGAGCGCCGATCCAGAAAACTCCAGCAGTCTCATCATGAAGTCACCCTCAGGGCTGAAGAGCCAACAGAGTAGCTTTACCCATCTCTGGTAGGCAAACCACATTGCCTAAGATTCTGTTTTTAAAAGCCCCCGGTCAGCCCAAAAGAGAGTTGGGTGTGAGACGAATTATCCCAATGAATTGACAGAAGAATTTGGAATTCTCCACACACACATCTTGTGTGGAGGGCAAATCGCAGGACCAGCCAGCGTCTTCCACACTGATGTGAGCAGGCCCCTTGTCCCCAGCTTGATGCCATCTTGCACTGTGTCCGAGTTCAAGAAGGGAACACTATCGCCAGCAACATCCTGCTCACACCACTGTCTTGCTGAGAATCGTTAAAATAGTCATGGACAGTCTTACATCAAGCACAAGCGCCCCACCCCCATGCACTTCTTTAGGGCACACAACCTCCTTGGCAGCCGCCGCCCCAACCACCTGTCTTGGGCTCTGTGTGAAGCCCTCTCTCTGAGCGAGTCAGCACATGCCTTTCCTTCCGTCAGAAATGCCCCCCGCTCCCACGCTGATGGTGCAGAGCCTGGTTACTCTCTGTCCAACCCATTTCCTCTTTCTTCTAAGCAGTTCTCAGGCCCCTGCTTCCCCCGGACTCATTTGGGACAAAGTACTTTGGTCAAAGCGATGCACACACGCTCAGATCCAGGTGAAAACACAGCACCAGAACCAGCCTTCCCACTTCCCACTCCCAGTCATCTTGCTATTCCCACTTCCCAATCCCAGTCACTTCACCCTTCCCGCTTCCCATCCCCCTCACCTCGCCCTTCCCGTTTCCCATCCCCCTCACCTCACCCTTC
>PVHY01022348.1:0-22537 GCA_004024945.1 Uropsilus gracilis
TACCCCCAAATACTCTTACTATGTTTATTTTCCTGAAACAGTTTTTCACACACCATCCTCCCGCTGTGTCCTGCCATCGCCAAGTCCACTGACCTAGCTGACTTCTCTCCAACCTTTGCCTAACAGACACCCGAGCTGGCTCACTCTGAAACCCGAAAGTACGTGTGTGTGCATCTGTCAGTCCAACATGGCCCGCGACTGCCCTTCAGTTCTCCCATTCAGATTTTAATTATCCTGGATCCAAAGACCCAGATCAAATCCTGCCTCCATTGAGTTTAAGCAGCTAAGTAAACTCCCACCTCCGATTTCCCATCAACTTTCAGCTTCAGGTGAGGACACTGAAGTTCTGGGTTCTGTTGCTTGCCCAGGTGACAAAGTCAGACACTGGAGCCCAATCCTAGCTCCAGAATATCCTTCTTAGTCTCTGTCCTTGGTCCACTAGCCCAGGTATTGTGACCCTGAAGGCTGCATTCTGGGATATAGGAACTCTTAATGGAGATGCAGACGGGGAGAATTGTTAGGGGATCATCTTGCCTGAAATGGGTTAACCTGAGAAACCTCCCTCCTGCATATCCCCCTAGCCCCCCCCTCCCCCCCCAATCCTCTACAGAACCCACCAGACCCATGGTGTTTCCTTCCACCCCCTTGCCAAGCCATGGCTTATGAAGACATATCTCTCATCTGACTGGCTTTCCCCTGGGAGTACAACCTTGAGAGGCCACCAAGCACACCTCCTGATGAAAGCATTGCCCCTCTGTCTCTCTTCCCTGCTTTTCAGCGTAACAGGGTGTCTGGGTATCTTTCTCGAGCAGAGGAATTGTATAAAAATTGTCAGGTCTTAAAAAATCCCTTGCTCTTGAATATTTAAAGTGAGTGATAGGTGTCAGATTAATAAGTGCCATGTGAAAATGTGATGTGAACATTTTATTTTAAAATGTTAATGTTTACAATGTGCTAGAAATGATATCCTTTGAAACGATTTTGCCTCTAATGAAAACTTTAGATGTCCGTCTAAAAATAGGCAAGGTGGTACACATTTTTCAGAATTTCAGAATTCAACAAAGCCTGAAGATCCTTGTCTTGTCCTTCCCCTTAAGATCCTGAAGCGGGGAACGGGCAATTCATAAGCTTGTTTCTGCCACTGACCCTTCTACACCTAAATATTGTCATAGAATTTCAGAGACATTTGGTGCCTCCTCAAGCTTACACATGGCACTCTTGATCAAGCCCCCTTGAAATTAGAGGGACTTCAGTACAACGGAAACCAACGGTGAGCTTTGATGAAGCTTTGCTGTTTGTAGTTGAACCTGTGGTCTGGTGTAACAGAGTCCCTCCAGGGCTCAGACACCATGAGAGGAACCCAGTTCACCTTGACATTAAACAACAACAAGAATACGAAGGTGGTTTTCCCAGTGCAGAGCTCTGCGGTTTCCCCAAATGTGGGAAACTCACTGTAATTTGTAGTAGTGGGGGATTGTATCCCCACTCCTTGCCCCATTAAAAAAAAAGGGGGGGAGAGAAACAACAGCAGTGATAATCATACTATTATGATAATAATAATTTATACAATGGGCTTGATCTGTTTAAGTCATAAACAATGGAGTAAAGCATCAGGCACAGTGGGAGTCAGAACTTCAAACACATCGTGAGGTTCTTGCTTTGTCTTTTGGTTCCACTTCTCTCTGAGTCAGCTTCAGCTCCAGGCAGCCCCCCCCAGTGGGGTAGCACATGTGGTCCTCAGGGTCCCTGGCTTCCGCACTGGTCATCTTGCCCCCGGAAATGAAGAAACACGTCTTTTCCTTCCATCCGGTCGCGATCTGACTGGCAGGCTGAGAGCACATCCCGGGTGCTGGTCAGAACAAACTGACCAATCCTATTTGGATGACTTAGAGAGTGGGGAGGGGTGGTGGTTCCCAGAGAGCACATGGGCAAACCAAGATCCCCCAAATGTTCAACAGGGAGATGAATTGGAAGCTCTGGAAGGCACATCAAGCTGTCCGGGGTCCTCCTCTGAACCCCTTTGTTCTCTTGCGTAAAGTTGCTTCCTTTAGACACACGATGGGCAGAACGTCTACGTGATGATGTAGCCCACTTCACTGACCCATGATGTCAGCGGTAATAGTCATCCCTGGCTTGGTGACATTTAAGGAAATGCCAAACCATCCCTGAATGAGGTTTTTTGTACCTTTTTAAAAAGGCTATTACTTTTAGGATTAAAAGAAATTAAAACAATCCACCTGTGTTAGTTTGATGGAACTCCTATATAAAGTGCTGCAGACCAGACAACTTAAACAAGAGAAGGAAATCTTGTCATAGATGCAGAGGCTCGAAGGCTGAAATCAGAGCTTCTCGCGAGATCTCGCTCTGTGGCTATGGTTGTCACTATTCCCAGGTCTTCTCCACATGGCTGTGCCCTACACTTGCGTGTGTCCTCACCTCTCCTCATAAGGACTCTGGTCCCTTGGACTAGGACTCCCCCTTGGTGACCGATTCATCCTCAGTGACCCTTGTATAGGGGCTGGCTCCTGCACACTTGCATCGTGGGGTCTCGACATCAAGACTTCAACCTATGAATTCTGGGTGACGTAACAACACCCTCTGTTGTCTTAGGATGGGTCTGAACACAAATGAGTAACAGCCTCACCTTTGGAAATACAAACTTTCAAGACTGATGATTTTGATGCAGTTTCTAATCTGGGGGCACGTTACCCTGTAACAGGAACAAAGAGGAGACAGACTGTTCAGGTGAGAGCTGCTTCTGGGTTCTCAGGAAATGCTTGGATGGGAGAGCACTGTCTGCTTCTTTCTCCTCCTTAAGCTCCATGCTGCCTATGCTATTGTAATCACCACTTTCCTACCCTTCCCTCCCCCCATCTTGGTTGTGAAGAGTTTGGTCACTTTTTGGGGGAGTGGGCAGGAGACTAAACTGGATCTCACACAAGACCGACAGTCAGATGAACGTCTGGGTGTTTGATACTTTCTATCAGGACCAGGCATTCTTTGACTGAGGGCCCAACATTGCCAACGCAGCCATGAGACACTTGTCCACCCACTTCCTGTGTCTTAGGGACCAGAGTGGACAAGTGTAGGGTTTGATAGTCCACATGACCCAAAGCACTCAAAGGGCGCACTGTGTCAGAAAGCACTTCCCATTCACCCCTGGAGCTCATCTTTAAGCTCTTTGGATGACAGGCTTGTCCATTATTCTCCTTTGCCAAGCTGCTGCTTTTGTTCTCGCTCCTGTGTTAATTATTGTTTTAATGTGGCTCATGTGCATTGTCTGGAGTGTAGATGTTTGTGGTGGCACATCACAGTTGAAAGGATGTGGGGAGCAAGGAGCTGCTTGGCAGATTGCAATCTTCCCATGGCAAATTCCCAGACCTCCCTTCCCCCCAATTTTGCCGTTCTGCCATCCAGAAACTTTTGAGTTCATGCTTGGGCAGGCTGTTTGCTGCAGGCTGTGGTTAAAATGCCTGTCTTTTATCTGGGAGGAGGATAGAGTTCTGAAAAAGCCAGCCATGTGGTATTATCCTTCCTTGAGAGGAGAGTGGAGCATGTTAACCAATTTGGAGATCTTCATCGAAACTGGTCTCGAGTTGAACAGACCCAGGCTCCAGAGGTTTTGGCAGGGCAGCATTTTTTTGTCATTTAATGTAATTTTCTCACTGACCTTTCACAGGTGCTTTGCTTCCATGTGTTGTGTACCAGAGAGCCATAAACTGGGTGTGTGGTTCACAGCTCTGGATGTTGCAAGTCAGCGCAGGTATCAGCTCTTCTTTCAGCTTTTGGAGAGAAATCATCTCATCCTGTGTTTTCTGGCAACCTTTGGCAATCCTTGGCTTTGAGAAGCCTTCCTTGCCATCCCAGCATGTGTGTGTACATGTCCATACATGTGTGCGTACACATCCATAAGAGAATGTATGCATGCTAGTGTCCACACATAGAGTTGCTAATTATTTGTCCTTCAAGGAATACCTTGCCTTATCTTTAATTTTGTCAGTGCTAGCATTTCAATACTGGTTTTTGTTTTGTTCCTGATTGCATTTTTTATTTCCTCCATCTGAGTTTATGCTATGAGTTAATCCCATGGAACTGGAAGCAGATAACAGAGATGTTGACAACTGATAGGATGATGTACTGTTACAGTTTCCATGTACACTTTGAAAGTAAACATGTGTATATCATAGGTTGCTATTGACCATAAGAAGGAAAGAAGCAGTGATAAGTGTTAAAATGTGGGTAATTCTTGAAACTAGTAAGCTAAGTGGGGCTCCATACATACTAGCACTTCAGATTCCACCCTCCTTGTGATTTCACCTTCTCTCTACCTGTGTCCTCTGTGTCCAGTTTCCCCATTTATAATAGAAAGATACCTGTCAGTGGACTAGTACCTGCACTGATGACCTCATTTTCATTTGAATCCTCTGGAAAAACCTTCTTTTTAGTTCAGGTCACATCTGAGGCCCTACGGTCTAGTTCATGTCTTTCAAACAGCACATAGTGGATCCATAACTAACCCCATAAACATTATTTTCTCTCTTCTATGAAACAAGGGCTATCCCTGTTTCCATCTGTGACCTCAGACCCAGATGCACCTTCCCTGCTTCCACCTGCGATCTCAGACTCGGGCGCACAATCCCCAGTCATAGCACTGTGAATGCTCGGCCAGGTGTCTGTGGGACATTGCAGTGTCTTCTTCCTGGAGGGTGGTACCTGTTGAGCCTTTGGGTCTGCTGCATGGCATATTTTGCATGAATTTCAAGTAAATATCCCATGGGAAGTGTGCGTGTTTGACCTGAGCCATGTTTGCTGGCAACTGGGAGTGAGCTGGAGGTTGATTGGCAGGTGGAGCGTCACCAGGGGCAGAGTTGTGTCCGGTAGAGCCGGAGGTGGCATATCTCCGGCCTCCATGGCTACTCAGTGCAGCCCGGCAGTGAGATTCTCATGTTAGCATCGAACTGTGAGTCCCAACTATTTGATATTTCACAAGAGCACAAGCATTGGGGTAGTTTGTTTTCATGAATTCTATTTTGATATTCAGAAGAGGTTCTCAGGGGCAGAGGCTAAGAATGTTTTCAGAATGCGTTTCTCTCTCGCCTTCTAATAACTTGTGTGGTAAGAGAAAAAAAAAATACAAACCTAAACCTCCTCTCCAAACCCTCATACTGACATTTAAAAGATAGGGGCCTGTCTGTCCCTTCCTTCCACATCCAGCTCCATGCCTATTGCTCTCTGGGTGGGTGAGCATCTCACTGTTTTCTCCAAGATGTTCATGGTGCTGCTTGGATTACAGTTCCTGCCTCAACAGGTGTCAGCATTGTTCTCATCAGCAGAACCTGCCTTTCAAGGGTTTTTGGTATCACTGAGCTCATGGCATTCCTTCATTTAGTTGATGGCTGCATGGTTGTAGAGCCTGTGTGTGCCAAGCACTGTGCTGGGCTCTGGAGTGAGGAGGACTGAATCCCTTCTTGCATGGTACCCTCATTCCTAGTGCCCTGCTTCATTGTGACCTGGTTAGGTAGTATCTAAGTTCTGGCCTGTGCAGGTAAGCCCATCTCCCTTGCCATGTGCCACTTGTGTCCTGAGCTAAAAGCTACCAACTCTGCAGCTCCACTTGGGATGAAGACATTATTAGGTCATGACACCAAATTTTGCAAAGCCAAATGTATCACTTTGTGAAAAGGACTTATCATTATTCCTCACCCAAGAGGCTGCTCAGTGAACTTTTGATAAGCCACGAAACCCAGCCCTTGTCTAACCTGGGTGAGCTTGTCACTTTTTGGTCTTTTCTGCATTTGAATCTTTTATGGAACATGTTGGGGTCTGAGCATAATCACTGAGTTTATGTCCATGCCATTCAGGTGGCTGATGAGTTTTTGGGGTCAGTTGTGTGACTGCCTGGTGCAGAAGTGTGCTTTCCATGGTGAGGTTTCAAGGTAATCATCAATATTGGGGTGCCCAGAGGATGTGGTGTCTGCCTGCCATGCAGGAACACCAGCAGCCATCTTGCAGAAGAGTGAAGGGGTTTTGTGGCCTTGCTCACCTCTGATGGGGATGTGTGTCCGCAGGGCCTGCTGTGACCCAGCACACTTGTCCTAAAGTTCTTGTCATTTCACCCACTTACTGTGGATAAAAGTGCGAGAGGACGTCTTGACATTATCTGCCATTAGCTGTCCTGGAAAACAACCTCTTGGGGAGCAGGGGGGGAGGGAGGAGGGTTTCTCTGCGCACACAGGAGAAGAAAGAGGTGGGAGATTTCTTAGACCACTGGGCTGGCTTCATCTTGGCATGATTCCCCTAGGGAGAAATGTAAGTATCATTTGTGGCTTGGACGTCTTCACAATTCCTCTGCCACTGGTAGGACTAAATCGGAGTCTGAGTAGGGAGGGCTCCAGTGACCAACCGGAAGGGGGCATGTACTACCTGTCCAGCCAGACACCATCTTATTGGTAAAATCTCCAAAAGACTCTTATCTCCTGCTGTCTCCCTGCAGCCCAGGCTGCCTTGTGCAAGCTTCACTGGGTGTTTAAGGTTGTTTGAAGCTGTTTTGGGGCATGTGCCCCTCCACCTCCCACAAGAAATGACCTGGCCCTCCTGGTCATGGTTGGGAACTTCTAGGGTGCAGCAGGGTGGCCACAAGGATGCCGGAAGGAATGACAGGTTTGGGTCTTGTTTCTTGAGTGGGGTCTCGTTGCTACAATTATTGAACGTATCTTTTATAGATGAATATAAAACAGCTACCCTCCCAAGCAAATCATAAAGCAAATTATGCCCTTGCCACCTAGAACTACAGAGAAACAGCAGGCTCTTCGTGGCACAGAGAGTAATGGCTGCAATATTAAAACAATGATGGGGAAGCCAGGATCCAATAGCTGAGAGGCAGGGAGGAAAACAGTCCTGTAATCCTCCAGGGATAATGGGCCTCCGCGACAGGTCCCTGTGATTTATTGTGCTTAATGTACTTATTTTTATTTGTCCCCTTCAACACGGGGCTTTGTCACTGAAGAGATTTGATAATGGCCTGTTTGCAGTCACTTAGACTCTGTAATAAAGCGCCTGGTTTGGGCTGTCTGGAGCGCCGTCCGCCCAGCTTCATTGGCATTCCCCCTGTGATGTCACCTTCAGGAACCGAGATGGGATAGATGGAGATAAGGGTCTCCTTTGCTGCCCTTGTGATTTCCTGGAATGCCACCCAGCCCAACTCCTGCCATGTACCCTAATCTCTTGGGGGCCAGCCCAGCCCAGCCCGCCGCCCTCCTTTTCTGTGCTACCTGGGAACAGTGGGAAGGCACCCCTCGTCTGCTTGTCACTGTCAGTCCCTTGGATTTTATTTCCATGACCCATCAAAGGGCACTTACTTAAACGCAATGCGAGGGGGTCAGGGGTGGAGGTTTTTGGAGAGTGTGGACTTGATCTAAAGGCTCAAGGCACTGGGGTGACTGGTGCCAGCCACTTGGCAAGGAGGGGCTAATCTTGCTCAGGGCTTGGGAGTGTCAGCCTAATGTTCCATGTCAGCTTCTTCATGGGGTTTCAGGGAAGAGAGCCCCTTAAGGGCTGGCCTTGCTTTCCAGCAGCTGGGCCACCCAGGCCTGGGCAGAGAGCCCAGGAGCAAAGGGCAAGGGAATGGTGAGAAGTGAGATGAGACATTTCTGAGCTGCCTCCCATGGAGGACGTCTCTGGGGGTGCTATATTGGGGTGCTGGCGGGGAGGCTCCCTGCTGTGCTGCATCCATGTGGGGTTAAATGACCACGCTGGGGGCCACCACTGTGTTCTCTCAGAGCTTCCTGCAAACCAAAAGAGAACGGGAGAGTTCTAATTACAGAACGTGTACACAGCGGAACTCCTTTAAAATACAGACTGAGCTGCAAAGTTGGGTGGGCATGAGGGGTGTCCACAGCTCTGGGCTCCAGTGGGTGGATGTTTAAACAGCTGCTGCTGCAGCAAGGTGCTGCATTGCTGGGGAGCAGGTGGTGCTGACAACATTCCTCTCGTCTCAGGTGCTTGGGCAGCCTTGACCCTTCCTCTGCTCACTTCCAAAGTCTTAACAGACTCCTGAACCACCTGCCCTTGTGGGCACATGCTGATCTCCAAGCTGTCTGGCACCTTAGGACCCAGTGATTCCACCACTGAGTATCTGGCATTTCCCTGCCACAGGGCATGCAGGAGCATGAGCGGCGCATGCACACGCAGGTCCACAGCAGCAGTAGTAGCCACAACACTCAGAAACAGAGCAGCCAGATCCATGTGGGCAAAGGAGTGGGCAGACATGAGGGGCAATGGTCTCACAGTACAATGTCCTTCAGCCTTGAGAAAAAGGAAGCCCCAACCCTTGCTATGACATGGGTGGACCTGGAAGACGGAAGTAAAGTGAAATAGGCCAGATGTGAAAGGACATCTGCAACGTGGTTCCATTTCTCTGGGATGCTGACGGCATAGATGGTGCCTGTGAACGCTGGTGAGTGGGGTTGGGGCTTTCAGTCTGGATAGATGATGATCTAGAGATGGGGGTTGATGATGGTTGCACAATAATATGAGCGCATGTATGCCACTGAACTCTTCACTTTAAAAGGGTGAAAATGGTTTTATCTATGTATCCATCCATCATCAATCTATTTATCCATCTATCCATGTCATCTCTATCTCTAGCTGTCCATCCATCCATCCATCCATCCATCCATCCATCCATCCATCCATCCATCCATCCATCCATCCATCCATCCATCCATCCATCCATCCATTCATCCATCTATCCATTTATCCTATAATCCCATCTTTCTGTCTGTCTATCTGTCCTTCCAGCCCTCCATCCATCTTCTATTTTTTCCCCATAATGAAGCCATTGTGGTTCCCTATGATCCCTGCCTCCTGACATCCATGCTCTTGCAAAGCCCTCTCCACGTGTGAGTGTGTGGCACATCTGTCTGCGACAGAACATAGCCAAGGGGACTGACTTCCCCTGTGATTGCCTTTGCTGGTTCACCTACTACAGAAACCATGCCATTTTGATAGAACTGCCTGCTGGGGAGTCCATGTAATAAGAGCCTGCAACTGACTTGGAGGAACTGAGGGGCCCCCCAGTAGCCAGTCTGCACTATGGGCCCTCAGCCCCATTTTGTGGGGGAACTTGCAGCTGAGAGGACACCATGGGATCCCTCGACTGCTTGGGTCCTGCTAAGCTATGACCTCAGAGGCCAGCCACTGCTTCCTCAGCAACAGGTCCTGTCCGGAGCCTGGCAGGAGACTGGCCTGATCTCTCCATCCTCACTTTTCACCCCACCACCTGAGGTCTCAGTCTTGCTCTCCTGTCCCCTGAGAGTGTGGGATGGAGGGCTGCTTCTCTCCTTGCTCTTGTGCTCACACATGTTCTTGTTAGCAGGCTAACTGGAATCATCCATCCTTTGGCTGCTTTATCCTCTTCTGGTTTCTGGTTGAGGCTTATGTCTCAGATCTTGTCTTCCTTCTCAGTTACCCCACCTACTCCACAAAATACAGTCATCGGATTTAAGATACTGTAGGGGAAATGAGTTATCAGGGTTTTACATGCCCTTCTGCTGTGAGCCTCTGTGACCAGCACCTGTGTTGTGCCTCCCCCCATGATTGTGCACACCTAACCCAGTGGGTGTGCACATGCATAAGCAGCATGCCTGGGTCTGGGAGGGCAGGGATAAAAAAGGGTTTATATTGCAGAGGAAGGGAGGAACTCAATTGGGAGACTCAAGTGGTTTTCTCCTTGCTGGCTGGTTTTCCCTGTTTACTCTTAAAAATGCTGTGAAAATGATGCCAAGGACTCCACTAGAATGTACCTGGATGGGATGGTTGCAACACAGATACCTGGCCTGGTTTCTTGTCCCCATAAATTGTCCCAAATGTTCAATGTTGGTATATGAACATTTTCCAGATGGCCTCCCTGACAATAATTAGAGCTGAGCCATCTTTTAGCACGTGCTGTACATCAAGACCTTGGGTGATGAATCTCATTGAGTCTTCCCATCAGCTCCTGTGCATGGATCTTTACAGCAGTACCCACCAAAAAGAAGGGGGGGGTCATTTTCCTGTGCAAGGTCATGGGAACCCTGCTGGACTCAGGCCTCCCAAAGCATTTCCTGCCTTGCCAGGCCCAATGCCTTGGGGAATGGACTTGCTGCCCACAAGCCTGCAGGTTTCTGGAATCCCTTCCTGGTGGGCTGGAGTGGGATGACATGGGGTAGGGACCACAGCTAACATCTCAGATTGTACCAGGGAGGGAAGCCTGGGTGGTCAGGGGAGAATCGGCTGGGTAACAGCTCTAGTGGGGACAGCGTAGGGCTCCCAGTGATGTTCAGCCTTGCCTGAGTATCAGAATCTCGCAGGAAGCTTGAACGTCTGCTGGTGCCTGGGTCCTGCCCCCAGAAATAGTGTACAATGAGTTTGGGGTGCAGCTTGCTTTGTGGAATCAAAAACTCCCCAGGAGGAGATCCCTCATGTAGCCAAGAAGTAGAGGCCAGCAGGAGGTGGGATAGGAAGTAGAGCAGACAGAGGCTAAGGATGGCCTGTTACTGCCTCCCCTCCCCTTCCCTATCAAGGCAGAGCCCGTGCAACAACAGCCTTAGATTTGCAGAGAGCACTGGGTTCCCAGGAGCCATCTGGGGGCCTTCAGTGATTTGGAAGACCCCTGTGTCTCCAGCACCTGTGATCATCCCCCACTCCACACGTGAGAGGAGTACCCCACTTTAGCCAGTGTCTGTATGTGTGGCTGCCTCTGCTGACTGCTTGGGTCATGGGCAGACCAGGACTTGCCAAGCTCCCTCAGGGTGAGGGTACTAGATTATAAGCCTCTGGTGGGCAGGGACCCTTCGCATGTGTCTGCTCAGGTGAATGGGTTGAACTTACCCATCACGTGTGCTGTACAAGTGTCCTCTACAAACACAACTTCATGTGCTGATGAAGTGAAACAGCTTTTGAAGCCCAAGATCACCTAGGAAAGTGAAAAACCCCATTTTCACCCATTTTATATTTGTAGCTTTCTGTGCACCACACCCCATTTTAATCTCCCCCCCACCCCATGTCACTGTTAACATGCTGTGTAATTTATTGGACTGTAAGCTGATGGTGACAATCATCTCTGTCTCCTTACATTTTCCACATTGAAGGGTCTTGATAGATATCTACTGAGAAAATGAATAAATGGTGGCTGTAACTCATACTAGTGGAGCTCTGGAAGGAATTGCTGGGTGGGGAGCAATGGGTTAATTTTATTTCACCTGCTTTCTTGGAGCAGGTGTCTTCTTTCTCAATTAAAATATATTTTTTTTAGCAGTTGCCTTATAATGGGAAAATGATACTTCTGCAGGCTTTAGTCTTTTATGTCTTCTAAACCGAGCCCTTTCCCCTGCTGTGGCTTCAATAATGCATCATTTCATAAGTTCACAGGTTTTAATGTACCTCGGCTGAACCTGAGTCTCAGTGAGGTAGTTAAATGAAAATTAACCACCATAGGTTTGATTCAAGACACCTCTTCACCTTCTCTTGTTTCATTCCCTCCCTCAGCCTGTGTATGTAAAGCAGCGAGGCCTTTTCCTTCTTAGAGGGAGAGGGTGCAATGTGTGTGTGCTCACGTGTGACTGGCTGTATTGATTTATTTCATAATCAGAGGTCCATGAAAAAATAACAATGTGCTCACATACAAGTTTTTGAAATTCTGCCTTTCCAGTTCAAGTACAGTGGAGTCTAGGGACTCGTAGCAAACCAATATTTAAGGAGAGCGTTATTGTTGCACCAGATTTAGGATTCATAGTGGCTGCTGGTAGAGTGTTGTGTGTGTGGACAAGGTGCTGGGGTCCCTCCCTCCCTCCCTTCCTCTCTTCCTCCTTCCTTTCCTTCCTTCCTTCTTTCCTTGGTTCTCTCTCTTCCCTCCTTCCCTCCCCTATCCAGCCCTCCTTTCCTTCCTCCCCAAGGATGACTGAGACGCCTTCATGTGACATGCTGTTGACATCAGTGGTAGGATCATGCTGTGAATTCTTACCCCAGAAACCTCCTCCACCCCACTTATTTCTACAGGCTTTTTTTTTTTGAGACTAGGTCTCGCTATTTTTGCCCGTGGAACCCCAGGCTCTTGTTGCCTGGGATACCAAAGACTCAAGCAATCCCCAGTATCAGCTTCCCAGGTAGCTGGGATTACAGGTGTGTGCCACCATGGCCAGTTATGTTTTTGGAACTAGGTCTTGCTACGGGTCCCAGGCGGGACTCGAACCGCGATCCCTAACCCCAGCCGCTTCATAGGCTGAAGCGTACAGGCACGAGCCACTGTGCCCGGCTCCAGGCTTTTGGTTTTGAGTTCGATCCTATGAGCTGTTTTACCTTGTAGGAGAAGATGGGGCTGATGATGTGCTAGTTTTGAGCCTAGGCCTTAAGAGACCTTGAAAATTACTGCTGTTTCCCCCCACCTCTTTGCCTTTGCTGTGTGAACAACACCCTCTGGCATCTCCTGGTGCTGTAGGTTCCTGGGGAAGTAGGGTGAGAGACCCTGGAGGAGGGCCTCCCAGCTGACCTCCAGGCTTCCCTGGGAAGCAGGCTCAGCCTCGATCTGCTTAGCTGACCTGAAGGTGCTTGGTTGCAAATAAATACTTGTTGTCTCAAGGTCAAGCTTTGAAGTAGTTACTCAATGTTATTATGCAGCAAATGTCTGATCATTTGTTGTGGCGATGATCAGTGGGCAACAAGTGGGACTCAGACATGGATCCTGTTTGAAAGAAATCTCAGAGTTTTGGGACAGTGGTATAAAGGCCAGGACAACATTGTTAACTCACACAGGAGGATGCATACTAAGAAGGACTCAAGGGGGGATATAAGGACAAGAGTCAGAAGATGAGTGATTGTGGAAGGCTTCCTGGAGGAGGTGGCCTTTTGAAAAGGCATTTTTCAGAATATGTTATCAAAGTTCCAAATAAAGGAGCATTAATTGGATTTCTGATTATAAAATATGTGATGTTTCAAAATGGATTTCTTATCAAAGCCAATACACCAATGCCAAGTCCCCCTTTAACTTTGTTTTCACTGAACCAAACAAGTCTTAAGACTTAAAGCTACTCTGGTATCAGACCACCCCTTTTTGTTAATAACCTATATTTACTTGGCTTAACCCAAAGAGGTATTCGACATTTATCTGGCATGCCCACTGAGTGCTAGGGTTGTATTTGGCCAGCATTTCATAATCATGGTCTCAGGTCGTCCTTATCATAATCTTAAGGGGTGCCAAGAAATACTAATGTTGATTCTAGTACTGAGCCAGAAAGAGGCGCTCACTTGCCCAAGGGAAGCAGTAACGTCAGCATCTCACTCTCATCCTGGCATCTGTCTCTCCCTTCGGTGGGCATCTCCAGGATTTCCCTATTTCCAGCTAAGAGCAGTGTGCTTTGCACAGAAGGAATGCTCAGAACCGTGTGGGTTGACTAATGAATTCATCTCTTGAAAAGGACAAAGAGTTTCTATCAGGTCCACATGGGCGTCGTAGGCTGCTCAGGTCACAGGTTCCTGGCCTGAGCTGATAAAAAACTGAACATGGTCAGCAGTGGGGACATTGGAAATACCCAGGTGTTTGGGAGATGCCAGAGAGACCCCTAGACACAGCCTGGAAAGAAAATGCTGGGAGCTGGAGACTCTGCTGCGAACCTCGAGTGCAGAGTCTGGGTTAGAGAGGGAGGCCCAAGCTTGCCTTTGGGGAGACCACACACAGGTCCTCTAACCCCCCCCCCCCAGCATGGCTGCTGTCCGGACAGGCCATTGAGGGCAGGCGAGAGCTGGCATCAGGCGGCGAGTTGCTTCTCACCACAGACACTTGGTAGGTGAAGCACGTTCCCTTGGTTATTAAAACTTCCCCCCATCTGCCTGGGGTGGTCTGCCTCTTTGTTTCTCCTTGCCCTCTATGTAGGGGCGCTGGTTTCAGGTTATACTGACCAATGCTGGTGCTCCCAAGGATGCTCCCGAGGTGGTGACCCAACAGCTTCTGGGACAGGAAGGTGGATTCTGGCCTGTGGGGGGAGAGTCCTGGCATGACTGTCTGCAGGTGGAGTCTCTGTGATTTCGTAACCTCACATTTGTCGTTTGAGGGAAATGGAGGCAGCACAACAAAGGGGATCAGGACTTAGTTTGTCTTAAGTGGCTTGAGGAAAGGGTGTCTACTCTAGCTGACTTGTCACCTCAGTGACCATCCTCACGAGCGCACCTAGAAAACAAGTTTGAAATACCCACGGCGACCACCTCTCTCACCAGAATATGCCCACGCCTCTCCGTGTTTGTCAATGACTCTCACTCATCCTGACCCAGATCTGGCTCTGCTCTAGCATTTGCTGGGAGAGTTTGCTGAGACTCCTTAATAGCTCACCACACTTTCGTTGCTTCATCTGTGAAATAGAGATAAAATCCACCTCTTGGAGTTGCGCAGGCTATTTTCAAAAAATAGCTGGGATTTTTTTCTAAAGCACAAACTCCATGTCAGGCACCCTCTTAGCCTCTTTCCAGATAGATTCACTTGATATTTTGAATGTGCACCAAGAACCTGACGGGGGGGGGGGGAGTAGACACGGTGATGATCTCCCTTTGCAGATGGAGCCTGGTGACCCAAGCCTATGGGGCTAGTTAGGGGAGATCCCCCACTCCTGACCCTCAGTTGTATAGACTCCCTGCCTAGAACCCAGCCACTTGCTCACCCTGTAGAGCAAAACACCACCAACCACCACGGTTCTGGGGTTCTGCCTCATTCTGGGGTTCCAGCAGGTGTTCCTGGCTGGGAAGACTAGGCACACCCTGTCTACCTCCCAGTTCTGCACACAGGCCCCTAGGGCTTGGCTTCCGTGTGTTAGTCACAGGCCGCTGCTATTTACCTTTCTGTTAGGGAGATTGCACATGTCCCCAGGGGTAGGACTGGTTTTACTTTTCTAGATCTCACTGGATCTCTGGCTCTGAGCTTAGAACCCTTTGCACATTCCGTGGGATCATGAAGTTAGCAGCTCCAACCCATCTCCTAGGCTGGCGTTTTTGTAGGTGCCTCTTTGAGACCTGCAAGGGTCTCCTTTGCTCCCGCTGATGGCCCCTTCAGGCCCCCCAGATCACAGGCCCAGAGCCCATGTCCTCCACGTCAGATGTTCTCAGTGGTGTTCATTCATAGAACACAGGCAGCTTTGAGAAGAGTCTGACTGCCACCACTCGAACTTCAGAGAGTTTCAAAAAAAAAAGTTTATTTAAGGAAACCATTTTGCAGAGTTTCCAAATATGTATTATTTCAGCTCCTGAATCTCAAACTTATGAATGGATCGACTCCAAAGGATACGGTTTCTTTTCTCCCGTGGAAGAAGCTGTCACAGATGGTGCTGGGGAATGCTGCTCGGTGACAGAGTCCACTTGGTCCAGGAAGGGCCCATTCCTGGGTCTTTGCCAGGAGTTGTCAGGCAGCTACACTTGCAGATCTGACACTGAACCTGGGGGGAGGATGTGACTGGATGGGCATCTTTATTTCTGTGGAAGGAGGGGCCTGGCGGGAAAGCCCAGTGATTAAGAGGAGAACTGGCACTTCTGGGGCAGCTCTAGAAGCATCTCCGAGCAGGAGATGCTTGCTTGGTGAGCCAGTTTCTGCTCTAGCTTGCGGAATTTCCTGTGTTTTTTCCTATTGTGCTTTCCCTCCACTTTCATGCTTCCACCTCACGTGGGTGTTGGTTCCTCAGACCTGTGAGGAAGAACCTGAGTGACAGGGAGGTTGAGCTTCAGGGGATTGGGGTTCACCAGGTTCCTGACCAATTGGTTGTGCTTATGTTTTGGGGCAGTTAAATAAAATGGGATTCTTAGGTGGGGAGTGGTACTCCTCTCTCCCACACTCCCTGTTGTTCCGGAGTCTATCTATGTTGGAAGCCACAAGAGGGAAAAAGAAGAATGGATGGAAAAGATTGAGACAACCTAAGAAAGAGACAAACTTGAGTCATAGATCACATCTCAGTGAACATGTGCTGAGTCATTTATTAGAGGTTTCCAGGCCCCCTTAAATATCCCGGTAAAAGAATGGTTACAAAGTGGGAGTAATGAAAGAAAAACCCAGGATCCCCTTGGTATGTAGCATGTGGGGTAGGAGGATGGGGGGGATTCATTATCTAGCAGAAAAACACCTGTGGTGGTAAACACCTTTATCTTTCAAGGGAATGTCTCCTCAGTGGGACTTCCTAGGAGGTTAACGGGGGCTGCTGTCACAGATAAGAGACTTACTGAAACCATCTCTAGTTTGCCAGAGATGGGCAAGAATTAAAGGCGTTCCTTTATCTAAGGCATATGTCTTATTTTCAGCACCTTGCATTCCCTCCCTCTTTTATTTAATAAAATCCAAGAGACATTGGGTCCCACAATTTAAAGGATTAAGCCAGGACAAATCAAGAAGGTTTAAGGGGAAGAGGATGTTCTCAAGATGATTTGAAGGCTGGGTTTTGGCTCTTTATCTTCAACCTTGGTGATTTTTCTCTATCTCCACCTTTGTTTTTTCTTTTTTGGTTTCATTTTTTTCCTGGAATTAGGCAAGGTTTGATCTGTTGGAGAGGGGAGCTACTTGTTCTTCATTATGTGTACTGAGACAAACGGAAACCTCTCCCTGCCTTGTAACTTGGGCTGGTTCAGACCATGGTTTGGTCAGGGGATCCTTCCACTTTACCATAGGGGCTGGCTTATTTGTTCTTTTTTGTATGACTCTTTTGTAAAATGAACTTCCATGGGGGCTTGACCTTGTGGACCTCTGTCTGAAAAAATGTAATGGCTACTAATATTTTTGCAAGAGTAACACATGTAGAATGTTTCTGCTGGGGAAATGAGGTGGATCCTCAGTAAGCTCAGGCAGACCTTTCCTGAAATTGGGCCTTGAAATTGTGCAACTGACTTAGTCCTGAAATCACCATCAGGTTCTCATCTGGAAAATGGGTGACGTGCCATACGAGGCCCTTGAGCATGTTGTGGGGGGTGCATCTGAGGTGGCTTTGTGGATTGGGGGGGACTCAGTAAGTCTTTGCCCCCTGCTTCTCCCCATGTATCAGGCATGGTTATGATATTGCCCACCTCCTGTCTTGAGCCAGGAGGAACCTCTGAGAGATTATAGAGGATTTTGACACAGCAGAGAGATTATAGAGGCTTTTGACACAACAGAAGGGAAGGGGGCCCCTTAAAGGCCTTTGTTTCCCATGTGTGTTCCCAGGCTGCAAGTGAGGACCTTTTTTCTTTTAATTAAAATTCTTAGTAATTTTTTTCAATTGATGTCATCTGAAACTAATACAAGAAGCTTCTGGGTCATCTGCCTGATGACTTGTGGCCAGATACTGGATTTGTACTGGGGAAACAGTGCTTGGGTCCTAGTGGTGACTTTTTTTCCTAAAAATATTTTAATCTTTTCTCTCTATTATCTTACTGAGTTTATAGCACTATACATGTTTTCAGAGTATAAGTTCACAATTCTTCAAATGCATGTTACCACACCACACCCATCACAGACTACCAATAATCCTCCACGGTTCCTTAGAGTCCTCCTCCCCCAACCTTTTGCCCCCCACAACCTTTGGCACCTCTCCCCCTCTGATAACCTCAGTGCTGCTGCCATGACTCATGGTTGGTTTGATTTGGTTTTGCTTGTTCTTCTGCTTTGTTTCTTTGAGTAAAGTTTGAAAATCAATACACCAGCTTAGCTATCCTCAACTGTTTTGATCCCAGGATTTCTTTATACCCTTAAAATATTTTTATTAAGTTTTTTTTATTGATTTTAATTGAGGAAAAGTACATTCTTCCTTTATCAGAAGAATGGAGGGAAGGTAGAAGGTGTCAAGACACTCCTTCCTGGTGTCACTGGCTCTCCCACAACATAAAAGCACGGGACCTCCAGCACCTGACTACCTCAGCAGAGCTGGCCACACTGCCTGGATAGTGATGACCAGGCAGAGTTCTTCTGAATGGGAGTGTTGTTGAACTTAAAACAGACAGAGCATTTTGGTTGTTTCCAAGAGCAAGAGAGGGGGAGGAGGGTAAAATTGAGGGAAGGATAGGCACAAGAGATTAAGATGGTTCATGGGTGATAAGGTGATAGGAGAACCTGGGGCAGATAATGATATAATGTGTGTGTGTGTGTGTGTGTGTGTGTGTCTGTGTGTATACATGTGCAATCAATAAAAAAAATTAAAAATAAAGCAAACAGAAACTTGTCAACTACTTTGCCTTCAGGGTTGCCTTGGTCCTAGGTAGGGGACATCATTTGATGTTCAGGTGCTCTTAAATTTCTCTTTTCCTCCTCTGTTCCCCTCCATCTGTCCCCCAATTCCTGAAAGCTATTCACACCTGATTTTCAACTTCCCTTTCAGTCTTTCAAAAGCTGCTGATGTCAAAACTTGCCTCTGTGTTTCTAGCTCATGGAGGTATCGATCTCAGTTGGTGGCTAAGGCACCTGTGGACTGTGTGACTGGTATCTTGCTTGGCTCAGTGGCAGGACGGGAAGCTTCCTCTCCTTGCTGCTCCATCTGTGTAGATATACATGGTGCCTGACACCCAGCGCTCAGTAAATACTCCTTACTTAAACTTTTATTTTACAATATTCATTATTGAACATTTTACTATTTTGCATTTTAATTACTAAAGAACATGAGAATAAAGACAGCTTATGCTGAAATCAGGGTTCCCTGCAGCTCCTTTTCTGATGAAGTGACTCTGTATTCAAGTTCCAGAAACACTGTGTCGAAAGGACTGCCTCCTGGGCATGGCAGAGCTTTGAGGTGAGGAAGGAGAGCTGAAAGTAGGTGTTCCTGGTTCCAGGGCCAGGACTGCCTGGGCCAGCTATGTGGGCTCAGCCTGCCACTCCCCTTGATTGTTTGCTGACCGGTGGAGATGGTGAAGGGGGTTAGCTTGCAATTTAAGGCCTGGACCTGGTGTCTCCTGATAGGTCACTATTGGTGCTACAGTTTTGTCTATATGTTTGGAGAGACTCAGGTTTGAGCAAGAGGTGAAGGGGGGCTTGTGGCTCAGGTGGGTCCACACACAGCCCTGGAGGGTAGTTAGTCAGCTTGTCTAGATGCTCAGACTCTTAATGATCATCACCCCGGACTTCATAATTATAATTGGTTTTTAATAGCCTTTTATAGGTCACAAAACACATTAGTGAGTCTGTCATTTCTCTATCAATGTCACAGAGTTCTCACTGCTGCCTGCTGAGATTGATATGAGATGAATATTCCCATTTTGCAGATGATCAAACTGAGACTTAGGGATTTGGGTTGGAACTTGGGGCTCCAAGGCCTGCACGGTCCTGGTACTTCCTTCATGTCACTTGTGCACCTGAAAGATGGCTGTTCCCACCATGCTCCTGGGATCGGGTCAGAGGCTAGACTTCAGCTACCCCCTCCACAAAAGGTACTCTGGGGTGCCGACTTCTGGAGGTGACTCAGAACAACTTAATTTTTCTCTTAACTTAAAAAAGGGATAAATTCTGCATGGTTTTGTGAAAGGCAGTGTTGCTTCTAGAGCCCATGCCCTGGGCCTGAAGACACACTCTCTGGCACTTTCCTGTTCCAGACACACACTTCTTACCACCCAAGCCTCAGTTTCTGCAAAGCTGAAATGGGGATACTATGACTATGTTAGGTGTTGGTGTGGAGGAGTTATGAGAACTGCCCGGCTCAGTGCTCACACATTCTGTTCTTCCTGCCCTGAAGGTCTTGCCTGCTTTTTTATTAAAATAAATTCAATCTGAAAAGACTTGCATAGCATGTGCCTTTGGGATCCCTGAGGGTTCAGGGTTGGCTCTGCTGGTGTACGTGTAAGGCCTCTTAGAAGCTGCCACGTGCTGAGACTTCAGCGGACAGGAAGAGGTTGGTTTGAGCAGTTGGGAAACCTCAAGGGACTCGTGGTCTGGCCCTTGGAGACTAGTCTGGCTCCTGGAGTGAGTGGCACATAAGCCCCAACAGTGATGATTTGTATGTCAAGGCCTCCCTTTCACAGACCTGCAGCCTAAAGCCTGGGTTGCCAACCCTCAACCATGTGAGCAGTGACCTCAAGAATTTGGCAGCTCTGTCGGATGCTGGTGGCTTCTAGTCTTCAGGGCGAACCCCATCCAACTCTCCCAGTCTTCCACAGATGTATTCCTTGTTAGTGGTGACAGCCCGTCACACCCCTGCATGCAACTGGTGCCGGCCCTTGCCAGCCCTTTACTGGGGTGGGCATGGGGTGAGGGCTTCTGAAGAGAGGTGGGTTGGTGAGCTAGCATCTCCTCTGGGCAGACTCGCTGTCTACACTGTGTGTGTAGAGCACATCCCATTAAAGGATGTGCAGCAGGGAAGAGGACCACATATAGTGACCCAGGACGGTGGGCTTTGCAAACACACCCATGCTTAAAAGTGACCACCACCCTGCCACCCAGGAGTGGACATAGTAATGACAGGCAGATTCAAGTCAAGTCCTGCCAGCCTGTGTGGCTGTTTCCTGCCTCCTGGAGTGGCTCACCTTCCACCTGAGGGAGATGTTCATATACAGAAGAGGGAAAGTGAGCAGAATCTACTCTGGGGATTAAGTGCCCTGTAAAAAGAAAGTGCAGGTGAAAGAAAGGAGGAGTGGGTGTGCTGTATGTGGGGTTTGGAGGGGCAGGTTGGAGAATGGGAAGGGCATGAAGCATTTGCACATTGATCAAGAAGGGATTCTCAGATAGGGTGATTTGAACAAAATCCTATAAGGTGAAGGAATAATCTGGAGATTCTGGGGAAAAGGGCTGAGGCTAAGGGAGGAGCAGCAGCCCTGAGGCTATTTTTCAACTCTTTAATAGACCACCTGGAGATCTACTGACTGGAAGGGAGGGAACCTGGAGGAATGTAGTGAGGGATGGGCATGAAGATTATGGTCAGGGGGTGTCCTGAGCCTGCTCTCCTGTTCATAAGCCTGTCCAACCATGCCTATCCTATGTTGAGAATCACCTCAGTGGATAAAGCCAAGAGACCTTGCTTGGATTCAGACAGGACATGAGGTGGCTGAGTGAAGGTGACAGTGATGGGAGCATTGAGAAACAGCTGACACTGGTCTCTGGTTCTTCATCTCCCATCTTGGGTGAACCACTTATTCTCATTAAATTGTAATTTTCTGAGCTCTCCAGTGGTGCTCTCAA
Source organism: Uropsilus gracilis (assembly GCA_004024945.1). Taxonomy (NCBI): domain Eukaryota; kingdom Metazoa; phylum Chordata; class Mammalia; order Eulipotyphla; family Talpidae; genus Uropsilus; species Uropsilus gracilis. The sequence goes on from PVHY01022348.1 coordinate 21,131, forward strand.
CACCATCTCCCCAGGATGATTGCAGTGTGGTAACAAGCATCAGCCTTGGCTCCATGGTGATCTGTCCATGGAGGGGTCCATGCACTGTCTCCTCCAACTTTCCCACCCCCCGCCAAGGGCCTTAAGCTGCTAAGGGGGAGACAAGGGTGACAGCGCCTTCCTACTGCCCAAGTCCCCAGCTCCCGTAGCGCCCCCAATGTGGTGACCCAGAAAAGTCCTGGAACTCCTCTTATCCCACTTCCTTGCAGTATTGATTCAGGAACAAACTCCCAAGTGCATTTTCCCAGTTTCAACATAGTTCATCCCACTGTGTCTTGTTTAAACACTTTGCGTCTTGTTTCACCGGCATGTTTGCAAAGAGACCAGGGTGGTTTGCACTCCAGGGTGAGGAAAATCAGGTTATTAAGCAATGAAAAGAGCTCCATCCATGCGTTGAAGCCATTCTGATTTTGCATTAGAGTTCAAGGTCATCCTACCAAGGAAAGGAGACCAATGAAAACAAATGAAGATTCCGTGCAGTGATGTGAGCTGGGAACAGACACCTCTGTGGCGGGGTCTAGTCTCAGGAGTTCATGAGACATCACTGTATTTTCTTCCTCAGTAGAAAGTCTGAAACTTTTCAGTACAGAGTGCATTATTTACCTCATTTGTTGCCACATTTGACAAAGGTCAACTTCACACTCCAGTGTTACACATGAGCAAGCCATGCTGCCTGCGTTAAATTTGGTCTTTGGGCTTTTTACTGAGCTTGAACAAGGTCTCTCCTGCTGGGAAGTCTCCAGACCAGCCTGCTCTTCTGTCACCCATCCCCGGGTCCACCACGGACAGGAGTGACCATCACTAGGTACCATCTGGGTGGAAGCCCTGATTTCAGACAACAGGCTGGGTGGGGCTTGCTCTGGGTCATCAGCCTTTGTCATTAAGAGAAGGACGGGGAATCCAGAAGGACAGAGGGGTTCTCATTGGAAGAGAGGAGATTCCTCCTGCATCTGTCTATCCTTGTTGGGCCTGCTCCTGTGGCATTTGCAGATCCAGCCTGCTGGTATGTGGAGAACAGTATCTGCCTTGTCCTCTTCCCATTCAGGAGAGTGGCCCCTACACTTTTGCTCACCCCACTGTGCACTTTCACCCTTGTTTGCTTAACACCAACATCTCCTCTGTGAATAGACTATTAAGGTCATTCTCCACAGGGTGTCTACAGGCCTGTGTCTCTCTGGAAGCTGCTTACTCTGAAAAGCCTATTAGAAACCAGGGGTTTCTATATCCATCCCAAAAACAATGAAAACAAACCAGACCTTGGCATGATTCTTTGCTGTGATTGTGTGCAATGGAGATAAATATATGAAAATAAGGTCTTTGATGAATGTGATGAATTCTTATAAGATCTGTGCTTTTGTGCCATTTTGT
>PVHY01022349.1:0-22531 GCA_004024945.1 Uropsilus gracilis
CTCACGCCCTCGCCAGCCCCTGTAAGCGAATTCCCCGCGCACAAGCTGTGCTCTGCAGTTTGTGCTTAAGCTGCATTTTTATAATTGAATCCCCAGCCCACCACTGGCTGAGGAGGCTCCCGCGTCCCCCGCCCCCACCCCCCAGGGAATCCTAACTCTTTAACCCTGGCTCCGCCACTGAAGAGTCTAGAATCTTCCAAAAGGCAGACGTGCTAATGTGCTCACACTTAGGTTGTGGGAGCTCATGAGGCTTCTTCCCAGGGGTAGCCCGGGCGAGGGATGACCGTGTCCGCTAATGCCCGCTTCGCCCCAGGACTCCCCACCCCCCACCATCCCACCGACACCCTCTCTCCTCCTCCCCTCTGCCCTGCACCTCAACAGAGCCACCGCAGATCAGCTGCCGGGGAGCCTTCCAGGTGGGTTGAGCCGATGGGAAACAGTGCCAGGACGTGGGGGCAGGAGAAGGGGGCATTTAGCACCCTCCCTCCCCAGGAGGCCACCGCACCTCAGCTGGCCCTGCTCTCCCACCCCCACCGGCTCTGGGCTCTGCAGGTGACAACCTCCCTTCCTTCCCTCAGGCCACAGAGACACCCACTCCTCTCTCACAGGCCCCTGGGCCCCACACTGCTTCTGACTGAGCCCCTCGTGACCTGCCTTTCTGGCTACCCCAGTGGGCACCGCCCACTCCCCGCTGGACCTGCCTTCACAACAGTGACCAGGAACCAGCCATGCCCCTTAACTGCAGCCCTGCCTCTGCCCCGCCCCCCACCCCGCCAGTGACCCCTGTCTCCCCACCCCTGTGCAGAAGCAAAGCCCCCAAGATGGGGTGGGGGCCCCAGACAGGTTCCTCGGGGCCCCGCTTGCTGACACTTGGGTCCGGTTCATTCGTCCTGGGCACTGTGGGGCCAGGGGCCGTCTCCCCTGCCTTAGAGGATTCCAGAAGCTTCCGTGGCTCCGCCTACCAGGTACCAGGGACATCACCTCTGCTGAGAATTCCCACCCCTCAGGAGGCAGGGGCATGAGCTGAGGAGCGGGCCAGGATGCCTTGGCCCCCCAGGACACAGGAAGGGACTCTCAGCAAGGTTATCCCTACAGGGGGGTCCCTCTGGCCCCCCCGATATCTGGCCAGAGTCCAAGCTTTAGGAGACCCTCTTTACCCTCAACCTGAAGCCTGGCTTGGCCCTTAGGCTTGAGCAGGAGGACCCCAAAATGACTAGCTCCGGCTTGCACCCCCCCCACCCACGCTCCCCTCCTTTCCTAGCTTCCCCGCCTTGAAATGGTTCGGGGAGGCAGCTGGCAGCCAGGGAGTACAGCTGCCGCTAACTTATCCAAACGATTTATCTTAAGATTCATGCAGAATTCATTGTGCGGCCCGGGATGGGTTGCGTTTTAATATTCATGCGGATTTGCAAGAAATGTTAATCACGGGTTTGGGTAATTTGCACTTTCCCTTCATTCTCCTCCCCCCAGGCCCCCACCCCCCCCTCCTCCAGCCCAGCTGGGGCCCCCCTCAAAGCAGGGTGGGGACTGACCTGCTGTTCCCCAGCTGAGCCACGTGCAGGACCACCCCGGTGGGGAGGGGAGGGGAGCAGGGTGGAGAGGAGCAAGGCGCTCAGGCCTTGACTGGAAACAGATAACCTGTGATGGCACCGAGCTGCGTGCAAATTAGCATTGATTAGCCTCAAATTAATAGCTGGGGCATCTCAACCCCAAAACAGGGCTCAGCTCGGGGCTGATGGCTCCCCGCTCCCCACCTGCTGCCCTCCAAGCCCACAGTGAGGCTCTCTGGTCACTGTGGGGGGGCCCGACCTTGGGGGTCTCCACCCTGACCCCTTGGGGGTCTCCACACTGCTCCCTCTCTGTCCTGGCCTGGGGGAGGGGGGTCCTTCCGGGAGTTGCCTGTGGCTCCGACTGCCCACACGGGCCAGGGCAAAGCCCCTTCCTGCTTGGACCCCGGCTCCCATGGAGATGAGCTTTGGGGCTGGTGGGGCTGAACCCCATGAGGAGGGTGCTCCCTGGAGGGGAGCAGGGGCTCCCTGGAGAGACACAGAACCCCGGAGGGGACCCGGGAGAGTCTGATGCTCTGAGCACAGGCCAGAGCCCAGCAGCTGTCATGGGGACTCTCTCCCCTTCTCAGACAGGCACAGAGGAGTCCAGAGAGCCCAGGGCCACACAGCTTGTGGGGGGGCAGGGGGGCAGGGGGGGGGCGGGAGTCCAACAGCTCCTGGGGCTCGGCGCCACAGGACTGACCCAGCACCTGGCTTCCAGCCCGGTTACCCCGCTATGGACAGAGGGCCGTGTCCCCCAGACTCACCCAGCCCTCAGTGGGAAGCATTTCCAGGGAAGCTCTTCGGGAGGTGGCCAGATCAGGAGAGAGCTCCCTGGTCAGTGGGGGGAGGGGCCTGGCAGGAGCGACCCCAGAGAGCTGCCGGCCCCTCCTCCCCATGAGGACCTGGGAAAAGAGCGCACCTGTGAATCAGGACCCAGCAATGTGACACCAGAGTCCCCACAGGGAACAGATGCCACCTGCCACCCGGAACAGCTCCAAGGAAGGACTAAGCCCTGCAGAGAGTAGACTGGGGTGTGAGGAGAGTGACGACTTGCAGAGCAGCTGAAGGGGACAGAGCGGTGACTTGGGCATGAGCAATGGTGGCAGCAGCTGTCCTGCCCGGCTGGACCAGGTACAGGTGAGTCTGAGGCTGGGGGCCTAGGAGGCACCAGAACAACAGCCAGCAAGCCTGAAAGGGAAGGGACACTTCCCCCCTCCCCTTCTTCTTTCCCCTCCCTCCTCCCCTTCCTTCCTTCCCTCCCCCCATTTCAGCTTCAGCCGGGGCTTCCCTGTCAGTCCTCTCCTGTCCTGGTTGCTATAGGAAAATGCCAGCGATGGTGTGACTTAAATAACAGACGTCCCTCCCCGACCCTGCGGCTGGAAAACCAAGACAAGGGCAGAGTCGGTGCCCGTGGCGGGAGCTGGTCCACAGCTGCTGTCTCCTGGTCCTCACAGGACAAGGAGCCAGGCAGTTCTCTGGGGTGGCTCCTGCCAGGACCCCCCTCCCACTGTTAGCTTCCCCCCACCACAAGGTGTTTGCACAGAAGAATCAAGCGCCATAGACACCAGAGCAGGGGGCCCTGGGAGCCCAGCGGCGGTCAGGGGGCCACCCTCTTGTACCTCCTTGGTCTGCTAAGAGCAGGAGTCCCAATCCCCTGAGACCCACCATCCTTGAAACACACACCCACCTGGTGTGCGCTGCATCAAGGTGCGTGTGGAGGCCCTCCCGCCAGCGTTTCAGTGTGTTGTGGGAAGCCCTGAGGAGAGTGATGTGACCCCCCTGGGGAGCAGCGCTGAGGGTCCAGGTTCCTCCCACATGCAGGGGGTGTCCTGAACCAAGAGCAGGTCTTCTGGGCATGGTGGGGTGCACCTGTAATCCCAGCTATTTGGGAGGCCAAGGCCAGGAATCGCTTGGGTCTGCGGGCTCAAGAAAACCCCAGGCAATATAGTGAGACCTAGTATCAAAAAAAAAAATAGCCAGGTGTGGTGGTGCATGCCTGTAATCCCAGCCTCCTGAGAGGCAGAGGCTAGGGATCACCTGAGTCTGTGGGTTTGGGACTACCCCGGGCAACATAGCAAGATCTAGAAGCAGAGGCCCTGGAAAGCAAAACAAAGTGGGGGCGCCTCCAACTCCTGCAGGTCGCATGTGCATGATGCCAGCCTGGGATGCAACCTGCCAGCCTGAGATGCAGACCTCACCTGGCATAGGTGGTCCAAGCTGGGCTTGGCATAGTGCCCAGTGTGTGGTGGGCATTTAAGAAAGGGTTCAAAGGTACTGGCATGTCTTGGAGTTCTTTGAGGGGACTCATTGTGCATTCCAGAAGATTCTGGGGACTTTGCACAGGGTAGCCTGGATGGACTCCCTCCTGATTGCAGGTGTGATCATGTATCATGACATATGTGGTCATGGGACTGCACTGTGGCCACACTCCATCCCCCTGGTCAGTGCACAGGTTCAGAGAAAGACATGTAACTCAAGTCAGCCAACCTGGGTCTTGCCTGAGATGAATCTACTGCTTCTGTTGGGAATACCTTCCGGCAGCAGGTTTGTGTTTTGACAAATACACCACTCTGCAGGATGCAGATATAATGGGAGACTGAATGGAGTAGGGGCATGGGAAAACTAAAATTGCTCTAAAAAATAGTCTATTTTTCTCAAAGTTAAGATCTTTAAACATAGGGGGAAAGATATATGCAAAAAGAGATATGCAAATATATAAAAGGAAGAAATACATTCATAATTTAGTATTAAATATTTCTGGATGTGAGGTAGAGGGACTGGGAATTCCACTGTTCAAACTAAAATATATTCCGAGGAAATTGCATGAAAGTGTTGGGGGAGGGATGGGTAGGCATTTACAGAATCAGTTTACTTAACTCCTATTGAATTTTTTCTGTATATGGGTTATACCATGACACAGAGGCCTTTTATAACTTTGTTTTTAAAAGTCCTATTTATTGAGTTTAATGAGGTTCACAGATTTCTTTTTTATAAAATGAGACTTTGTGTTGAGGTTGCACTAGGAAGGAGAGAAGTTGTGGTGCCAGCTGCTGTCTTGCAGGTAAGAGTAGGTTAGAGGTTTGAAGAGCCTCACGATGTGCTTGGATACCTGGAAACAGATTTGCCTAAAGTCAGTATGACTCTAGCAATTTCCAGACTCACGGCCAAAAAATACCCTGGTTCAAGGTGAGTGTCAAACACAGGAGTGGATGAATGAGCCACAAGAAATGGCTCCACTTCTGTTCCTCAGAATCAGAGTTAGGGCCAGCCAGATGGAGCTGCTGGTTGTCCACAAAGCTATGAGTAAGAAAGATGGCAAGTATCCTTTGTTTTTCTTTAATTCCCCATGAAAAGGAGTCTAGTCCTATGACCCAGTTCGACATCAGTGCCCATGGGTTCATGCAGAAGAGAGGGTTTCATGAGAGGGACAGACACTGTTGAAGGTGAGCCTGGATTATCATCCTAGCAAATTTGGTTGCACCCTGGAGATTGTTGGCTGAGCCTGGAAGTCTGAGCTAAAAGGAGCTGCAAGCTTGATTCTGTTGGAAGACCTCCTGCAAGTTGGGCTGGAACATAAAGGGGTTGCCTGTAGCAAATGCCCTTCACCAAGCTGTGCAGAACCGGTCTCCAACAGTGACACCAAGTGGTGGTGGGATGTCATGGCAGCAAGGGGCAGGTCAGCCGCTCTTCTGTCAGTTCTCATTAATGGAAGAGGAATGAACCCCTAGTACAGTAGGATTCCCTGGGATTCTTGGACAAATCAGGTGGAGAAAGGACATGAGAGGGAAAGTCTGAGCTTTTTTTCTCCTAGCAAATAGTTAAAAAGAGAAAGAAAAAGAAGATCTGTCTGTATGGAAAAATAAGAAAATATATTTCCAAAGAATGTTTAAGCTAGAAAATGAAGATCCTGGGATCAAATTCCAATCTGTTTCTGTACAAGGGTAGGTCCTGTTCACTCTTACTGCTGCCTTAACAAGACCCCTTCCCCAACTTCCAGTGGCCCTAGAGTGCTGTGGTGCTGGGACACGTATGCTCAAGAACTCAGTCCCGCTGCTGATGGAAAATGAGAAGGGCCAGAGATTCCCCACCTGGGTACTTCCCCTCTGAGCACCCACTATGTGGGCAAAGCTCCCCAAGACCTCACCTGCCAATAGGTGGAAGTATCTCCAGGAGAGTGTCTCCCCCATTCATATCTTCCATTCCTGGGGCTCAAGGAGGAAGCCCAGGAGATTAGGCCTAGGAGAAGGTATCATTTTAGGGTGAGGACCATGACCCAAAGTGGGGTAATATATCTGGGGTGTCCCTCATGCTGGTCATTCAGAGTGAGCTCTCAAAGTTGGGCACCAACACCCCTACTGCACCCCAGAAGCCAGGACATGACTCTGACACCCACTTCACTTCATACCCCCTTTTCTCTAAGGAACTTGAGCAGGACATGCATAGAACATACAAATAGGGCTGGACTACTTGTGCTGGGAGGAGAACCCTAGCCATCAGGTTCAGAGGGGCCAACCGAGAGGGAATCTAGGACATTCTCTGAGTACCCCAGTTTCAGACAAGGAAACAGAGGGCCAGAAGGAGAATTGGGTCGAGCCAGCTTCCCAGGAGATCCTGCATGGGACCCCAACTTGCTCACCTCCTTTTCCAGCACCTTTCATCTGCACTGCCCTCCACCCTACCCCCCGCCTTCTTTGGTGGGTGCACTAGGCCTCTTGGTGCAGCATAGCCAGCTGCTGGTTGCACAGCTGGCCAGCGAGTGACAGGTCCTCTAGGCTCCTGCATCCACCCCATGCCCCCCTTCTACCCAGTTCTGTGAGATTCTACACCCCAGTCATCTATCCCCCGAGCTTCCAGGACCAGTGAGCTGCTGGAGCTCTGGCCCCAGGAATACAGAAAAGGGGGTCTGGCTGAGGGCAGGAAGGGGGAAGAAGGTCATGGCCCAGGGTTTGCCTGGAGGTGCTAGGACACTGGGCGTGGTTCAGTTGGAAACCCCTTCCTCTCCCTGGAGGGGAGATGCATAGGTTGCCACCTTGAAGGCCTCCCTGTAGCATGCTGGGACTCTCCCATGCACCCTGCCCAGAGCTGCCCCTCCAGTCTACCATCTCTGAGCTTTCAGGGCGCAGGTGGGGAAACCAGCTTGCTTGGGGGGCAGGCAGTGGCCATTCTCTGCAGTCACATCCTCTCTCTGGCCCCCCCTTCCACTTCCTTGCGCAGACACTGGCCCCCACATCATGCAGGACGGGCTTCCCTCTCACCTGACAGCATCTGGAAGGTGATCTCTGCACAGGTTCCAGGGATCAGGGTGCTCACATCTCAGTGGAGGGAGCGGACTCTGCCCCCCCCACACTCATGTCACAGAGCAGGACTGACCAGCAGCTGCTGCTGGGAAGGGCTGGGGCAGCTGCTGGCTCAGCAGCCACCCGATAATGGACAGCTGTTCCTGTCGCTGTGCCCTCATCTCGCAGTACCATAAGGGGACAGCGCTGCCTGCCGGGTGACAGTCTGGTGCGGCCCCCGGGCACTCTGCAGGCCGACGGTGCTGGGCCCAGGGTGGGGCCGCCTCCTGCTCCCTCCGCACACAGCTGTCGGCACAGGAACCAGACGCTGCTGTGCGTTCGGCTTATGCCCAGATGTTCGCATCCTCGTGCGGCAACACAGATGTTGGCACAGATGTTCACACGCCAGTGGACACAAATGCACATGCATGACCTGCTGCTTGGGTTCTGCTGGGTGCATGCACATGCATGGGCGCGCATGCCTACACGCACGCATGCACATGTGTGTGTTCACTGCTGCTTGGGTTCTGCTGGGTGCATGCACATGTGTGTGTTCACTGCTCTACAGGTATGTCCATGCCTCACTGGACACTGCTTGTGCAAGGCAGACTCAGTCTCCTGTCCCAGCAGACCTGCGGCCTCCAGGTCCCTGAGTAACAGCCAGGGGCACCCCCTCCCCTTGCCCTAGCCCATCCTGTCCTGGGGCGCCTGCCCCCCCCCCCAGCAGCCGGCTGCATTGATTGGCCTGGCAGCGGCGGCGGCAGCGGAGATGCACCCCAGCTGGAGGAAAACGCTCGTCATTTATGGAGTGTCTGATTTTTAATCAGTTTTTTGTTCCTGTGCTGTAATTGTCCTAATTAGATATACATATTTTGATGAAGGTTTTTCCAAAATAAAAATTGTAATCGAATCTTGCTTGACATTCTTTACACCCACTCGCTCGGATCCAGACGTCCCCGCCTCAGCCGCAAGGAATGACGCAGGCGGCCTCCGCGCCGGCTCCTCAGGCCCAGGCCTCCACGTGCCCCTGGGGTGGAGCCGCATCGCCAGGCCTCCCTGGGCTGGGCAGGGCAGGGGAGCCTGGGCACCGAAGCGCCCCTCTCCGCCCGAGCTGCTGTTCCCAGGGCCCCTCACGCCGCAAAGTGGAGCCATCCCACAGGCCTCGGAGGCCGGGGTCCAGAATCCCCACGCGCCTCCCCCCACCCCCCACCGGCACAGAGGACGAAACCAGGACACGGACACGGAAGACGCCTCGCTCGCTCAGCCCCACGCAGAGTCTCTGTCCTCACCGGGCGCCCAGAGGCGCCGTCTCCCTTCTGGGAAGGCCCAGCAAGAGCTGGCTCTCAGCAGCCCCTCGTGGGGGGGGACCCTAACAGCCCCCACTCTTACCCCCAGCAACGTGCCAGGCCACGTGAGCGCCCACGGGTCTGTCTGGACTCGTCCTCCTGAGAGCCTGCAGGACCCGAAGCCCAGCGGCCAGGGCTGCTGGCATGGCCGCCCCCGAGACCGGCCGCGAGACAGCAGGCGAGGACGCAGCTCCAAGGCCTCGAAGCCCATCCCGGCCGCCCACCCCCAGCTCAGAAGAGTCAGGCTAACAACCGTCTACACGTTCCCGCGGCTGGCGACCCGCCTGGCCGGCCAGCCTGTGAGGCCGAGGCTGGGGCTCCGGGAATCCGCTCCTCTCACGTGCCGGCAGGAAGGGGGGGTCCCCAAAACGTGCTCCTCTGCTTTGTCCCAGTGAGGTCGCCCCGGCTGATGGAGGTTGCCCCGGCAACCACCCTCCAGCCGGGCTGTGCTGGGCTCCACAGCAGTAGCTGCTCCCCGCCGTAGCTTTCTTGGTCTGCGTTTTCAGAAGCTGCTTCTGGTCTCGTGTCCCCTCAGTGACCCAGGAGGTGATGGGTCAGGCCCTCCCCACAGAGCCCTGAGCTCCAGGCCCTTGGAGCCTCCCCTCCAAGGCCCTGAACTCTGGCCATCCCGCTCTCGCCCGGTCCCTCCTGCACCCGCAACTCCTGGGTCTGGCAGAACCCCAGGCATTCCCCCAGCGTTCGCTTGGCCAAGTCCTTCTAGTAAATTCTCCCCGTGCCAATGACCGCTGGGCTTGCTGACTGGAGGTGCGCTGAACCCCACCTGGGGACCATCAACCTGAGGAAGGAGCGGTAACTGCACCCACACTGCAGGCCAGTCCACGCTGCAGAGGCAGAGCTGACGTAGAGGGAGAGGGTGCCCATGGGAAGTCTGTCTGCCAGGGTCCCAAGCCGCTTCCTGAAAGGAGCTGCAGTCAACAGCCCGTCTCCATCACTGCGGTGACCGGCTGAGGCACAGGTGGCACCAGTGAGATGCCTCATTTGAGATGAATTTAACCCAGTGGGGGGAGGGGAAGGAGCCGCTGCTCCTCAGGCTGCTGAGCTGGGCGGATGCGGGTTTGGGGCACCACGTGACCCCGTTTGTCAGCACGGAGAGATCCTTCTCCAGAAGGAGGCCCGACCGGTGAGAAAGGGGCAAGAGAGAAATGGGCCTCACCCAGTGAAAGGACACTGCCATAGGAAAGAGACTAAGGGACTTGGCACAACTAGTAAACAGCAAAGAGTGGGGTTTGAGAGAATGGAAGGGGCACCAGAGGGAGGAGGGAGGGGGAGGTATCCCCCCCCAAAAAAAACAGAGGTAATGACCTAAAGAACAAAATAAACTAAATAAAAGGGGAGGGGGGCAAGAAAGCTGGGCATGGCAGCATACGCCTATAGTCCAAGCACTGGGAGGCAGGAGGCCTGGGATCGCTTGAGTCTGCAGGTTCAAGACTACCCCGGGCAACATAGCAAGACCTGGTCTCAAAAAAGCAGCCAGGCATAGTGGTAGGTGCCTGTAATCCCAGCTACCTGGGAGGCTGAGGCTGGGGATCGCTTGAGTCTGCGGGATTGCGACTACTCTGGGCAACATAACAAAACCTAGTCTCAAAAAAGAAAGAAGGGAGGGAGGGAGGAAGGAAGGAAGGAAGGAAGGAAGGAAGGAAGGAAGGAAGGAAGGAAGGAAGGAAGGAAGGAAGGAAGGGGCGAAAGCTTCCAGGCCCCAGGCCAGCATCCCACCACCTTCCCCAACCCCAAACCCTCATGCAACTGGACCAGCCCCTCCCCCACTGCCTTAAGCTGAGTAAGACTCCCTTCAGGTGTGTGTCACACAAGCGTCTGCTTCGCACAGGCTTCTCAGGACATGTCACATCCACACGTCCACATTCCTACAGAGAGCTGGCTGTGGGACTGCAGGGTGAGTCAGGCTTTTTCCTTCGGTAACCTGCAGCCAGCACCTGCAGGTTTGCGTCTTCCCCAGGACTGTGAGGTCTGGTGAGCGTGAGCATGCCTGAGTGTGCACCCCTGGGCCTGCAAGACAGGGGATAGAGGGGTGCAGAGAGCACGCCAATAGCATGTGTGTGCACGAGCATGGAAGAAGAGAGTGCGAGAGCCCAGAAAGAGTGTGAAGATTTCTGGGGGGCTGGGGAACTGGGGGGCTTCACCTGCTGCCCCGCCCTAGCCCCGGGGGGCCCCGCCCTGCCTGATGTGTCTGTGGAGCTGCTAAAACCCATACAGAACCCACGCAGATGAATGGGCCTGACGCCTGCTTGCCCTTAGAGTTGGCGACGAGGATTGGTTATGTGACAGCGGCTCTTGCTAGAAGTACAGCCCCCCACCCCGGCCCTAGCCCCAGACTTACTGATCCCGGACAGTGGGGGGCCCACATGCGTGTCAGCAGAGCCCCGGCCCGCACGCGAGTTGCCTGGCCCCACCCGGCACCCTGGCCTGGGCGCTGAGCCAAGTGTCTCCTGCCCGCCCAGCACCAGCTTTAGGGCAGACACTGGGGTCACAGCGCCAGGTCAGGCAGGGGTCTCCGGCTGCACCTCCTCTACAGCGCGCCCCGGAGTCAGGGCGTCTAGCAGAGAGAGAGCGCGAGCCTGAGGGACAGGCTTCCCCGGCGAGGCCGTCGTGTGGAAGGAGGCCGGACACCTTGCCCTCTCGCCGGGGTCAGGCCTCCCACCGCGGGCATCCGTGCCAGGCTTCAGCTAAACAAGGGAGAGACCTTGCGGCAATTAGAGCTGACCGGCAGTCACCCCGCAGCCCGGCCGCAGCTGCAGCACAGCCCTGTCAGGAGCGGCTGACACCCTGACAGAGGCTGAGAAGCTACGGTTCTAGAACCGGTTAGAGACCGAGAGGTCGCACCGATGGGAGGGGCTGTGTGGCCAGAGGTGAGGTGAACGCAAAGGCCTGTGGGAGAGGGAGCTGGTGAGGGCCTGGGGCGCTGCCCGTGATGGGTGAGTGACAGTGGGGACGGGAAGGCGTCAGGGACTCTGCATAGGGAACCTGTTTCCCTCTGGTCTCCCAGCCGTGGGCTGCTTTTGTAAAGGGCGCCATTTTGAAGAGCAAGTAAAGCTGGCCCGCCCAGCTGGCGGTGCTGCTGGTGACAGCTCGGTGACGGCCGGGGGTTGCATGCCGGGACTGCCCCCCAGGAATGGCAGTCCACTGACCCCAAGCACCCCTCTGATCTGTCCCCAGTCTGCCCCCGGGACCCTAAATGTCAGCCGGACCAAGAGAACTGGCTTTAGGTCTTCTTCAGGCGAAGAAGAAGTTTCTCAAGGGTCTTTGCAGCCAGGTATCTAGAAACTTCTCTGAAGGAACAGGCCCTGCTCCTTTGTCACCTCACTCTCGCACATCTCAGGGTCCCCTAGGGCCCCTGGTGGGTTTCAGGCTGTGGCAGCCCAGGACCCACCTGGACCCTGAGCCAGTGCACAGTGGGGATTCAAACAGCACACAGTAGGGGTGCAGGTCTTTGGGACATGCACAGAAGAGGCCAGTTATGTGAACCTCTGCCTCCCAGTGAATGTGTCCACTCTTGGTCTCCCGCCAAGCATCCACTTCTCTTCCCAGAGGCCACCTCTTCCTTGAGCTGTGTTATGGGCAGTAAGCCCAGCACATCAAAGCCGAGGTGAAGGCCTTTTAAAATACTCTCCCCAACAAGTCAGTCCATGCAGGCATGTGGACTTGACTGGCAGCTGGGGGAGCCAGGCAGGGAGGGGGGAGGGGTGCCCGCCACCCCCTGGGACACTGAGGAATGGATGGAGGTGCGCAGGGTGGGGTGCAGGGCTCCATTCACACCGTGGGAAAGCGGCAATGGGGCTCGTCTCTCCTTGGCCGGAAGGAAGTGGTCATTTGAAAAGCTGGCTCTGGGGGCAGAAACAGTGCGATGTCCCCCACTCGAGAGGAGGGTGAGGTGCCAACTTCCCCGGGGGCTGATCGGGCTTCTTCCTGCACACGCTGGGCAGGGTGGTCCGGGGCATTGAGAGGAGCTCGTGCCGACCTCCAGGGGCCCAGGACACGGGTGAGGTTGTCCAAGGGAGCAGGTCAGTGGGTCAGTTTAGCCCCCCCACTAACCTCTGGTTGGTCTCTGGCAGTGGCCTCCCAGCTGAAGGGGCCCCTCTGGGTCCATCCGCCCAGGACAGAAGAATAACTCGGGGAGTAAAATCTGTCCGGTCCCCACTTCTGCTTCCAGAGGTGCTTTACCCTCTGATAGCTCCCGCCAGTACCAGCCCACAGCAACAGCTGCACCCAAACCTGTTCCCGGGGGCAGCAGCGGTGCGGACACGCCAAACACACGCATGCACACACGTGTGTGGACGCTCAGGCTGCTCCGACACACGCGCAGTCCTATTGCACAGCTGCTCGGAGGACTCGGGCCGCCCGCACTTAACTTACACCCCTTAGTTTCCAGAAAAGTCCAGGAGTGCTTTTCAGATCCTGGGGACAAGGTGGGAAGACTGGGGGGGGGGAGGGGGGCTCACCCACAGCTCTCCTTCCGGCTAGCTTCCAAGGGCCCAGGCCCCAAAGACCCTGATGTCCCTCTCCCCACCCCACCCCACCCCACAAGCAAGACCCAGAGAGCCCTCCACCACCAAGGGTGGGGGCAGCATCTCCCTGTGTTCTCCACACTTCAGAGGGGCAGTCCGACCTGGAGGAGCAGTGGGAAGGGGAGAAGAGGCGAGAGCAATGGGCAGTGGGCAGTGGGCAGAGGGACACTGCCTCAGGGGCACCAGGTCGTGCAAGGCAACTTAGCCTCTTTGTCTCCATCCCCTTCCCCGCAGCTGCCTTGGCGGCTGCTTCTGAACATACTCCAAGCACATCCTTGACCGTCTGCTCCCTGGACACACCCACTGTCCACCCTCCACCCCAGTGGGCAGCAGGGCTCTGCGTCTTCATCTGTCTCCTGTTCCTGAAGTTCTTAGTTGCACGTGGTCAGGCTGCCGATGATCCCCGCCCCCCCCCCTTCAGGCCACCCACCCCCAGGCCAGAGGCATCGCCCCTCACACTTCCTTTCACCTGGCTGCTGCCTAGGGCGTCTGCTGCAGAGTCACACTGGTGAGGCCTCCTCTGGCCCAGGTGCCAACGGGCTGGCCTGGGCACTGTGTCACGTCTCCCCTACAGGTCGGGCTGGCCAGAGTCCACCCGCTTGGGAACAGGTGTCTGACATATGTGATGCTAAGTGGGCAAAGAAACGCACCGATGCGGAGAAACCTCTCGGAGCACATCTCTGTCATGATTCCTTCCCCACCCGCCGCAGCTAGCCCCTGAACAAGGCAGCAGCTAGCGTGCCCCCCACAGTCAACGTCCATCTGGCCAGCGCTCCACATTCACGGGCTCTCTGTCAGCTCACTGACTTCAGTCAACAATATCCGAGGTTGATGGATGGAACTAGAAAGACTCATATTAGCAGAAATAAGTCAAGAAGAAAAAGAAAAGTACAGGATGGTCTCACTTATAGGATGGATATAGGGGAAAACAAACAAACGAATAAGAAAGAATGAAAACAACCAATGGGACTGAACCATGGAGCGAGAGAGAGAGAGAGAGAGAGGGAGAGAGGAAGAGAGAGGAGGGGAAAGAAGAAGGTGGGGGAGGTAAAGAGCACAAAAGATCAGGATGGTTAACAAATGTTAGTGAAGTGGAAAAGCCCCAGGGTAAAACACACACACACACACACATATTTACCAGATATCAGACGAGAACAACGGGCCAAACAACCAACAACTGAACATCAACCTAACAACCAACAAATTGCAGAAAAATGGGGGATGGAGTGACTGGAGGGGGGATACAGAGGGGGCATATGGAGGGAGCAGGAGGGATCAATTAATGCACAATTGTGACAAATCAATAAAATGAATTTAAAAAAAGAAAACAACCACTATCCGAGGTTGAATGCAAAGCCCAAGGAGAGAGCACTTCGGAGAGACGTGGGCACAGTGTCCAGACCTGCGTGGTTCAAGGGCCCCCAGTCATCAGAGCACCGTTCTGCCTACCTGCTCAGATGTCGCTGCCACCTGGATGCTGGCCTCCTGGTGTAGACACCCCACTGGTTCCCCCTCTGATGGTGGAAGGCAGAAGTCGGCCTCCAGATTGCCTTGCCATCTCCACTGCCATCTGTAGGTGCCCCCAGACCTGCTCCCAGCCCTTTGCACAGAGGGGCCCCAGCCCCGCTAGACCTGTAACTGAGCGCTCTGAGCTGTTCTCTGCACACCCTGCCCGCCTGGCCAAGTCCGAGAAGTGACTGCAGTGCAATGGGTAATAGAAGAGGCTCTCAGGCCCGGTCCGGCCCCAGGGACAGGGACGGGGCTGGAGAACGCTGCCTTTGGCTCCTCGCAGCCAGTGGCCACTCTCAGGGGGGACAAGAGGGAGGACAAGAAAGGACCCTCTCCTCCCCTGAGAACTGCCTCCAAGACAGTGTCTCAGTCTCCCAGCAGGGAGAGAAGGCTGCAGCCTCCCTTCCACTTGGAAACCTGGTCTAGTTTAATCCTGGAAGGAGCAGGAAATTCACACTAGCGTGTGACTTACTCTCCAGTGTCCTGATCCACACCCCGGGGAGTTTCATCCTGTGAGGTGGGGCTGATGCTGTCCCCTCAGAAAAGAAAGGTCAGTACATTCCATCAACTAGGCCAAGCCTCGGTGCAGGAGACTGGGGACCCGGGCAGGGAGCAGCTCCGGGGGGCTCCCACAGCTGACACTGAGAAAGTGCAGGGCAGGCTGGAGGTGCTGTCTGTCCTGGTTGCCAGGTGACCCAGCAGGAAGGCCTTCTGAGCCAACTCCAGACTCCCTGAGAAAGCGCTCTGATCGATTGGTGATGTCTGCCAGGGACACCGCTAGTAAAAGTGATGGTTGGCTGCATGTTGACACTCAGATTTCATTCAAAGATTTTAATTGTGGAAATTCAGCGCTGAGGAAAGAGAGTTGTTGTGGATACTGCTGTAAATATGCCAATGTGGTGAGCGAGCCTGGCTGGTTCTGAAACCAGCTCAGCCCCAAGGAAAACAAGATGGCTAGAATGCTTAAGAGGCTCGCTGGAAGATGGACACCCTTGCAATGGCCAGAGTGGCAGTCTCCCAGCCAGAAAAATGGGCATGGCGAGTGACCAGGGAGGAAACGGCCACTAGACTGAGTAGGACACATCGCTGATCCTATGCCCTCAGCAGGGCCAGTGGTGCTCAGAGTTGCCGCCCACTTGGGGAGCTTTTATAAGACACAAGTACCCAGACTCCACCCTCAGAGGTGCCGGCTTCCTGGCTCTGGGATGCAGCTTGGACTTGGAGGGTGTAAATGCTCCCCAGGTGATTCTAATGCATGGCCCAGATCAAGGCCACTGAGCTGGAAGGAAGCATGAGAAATCATCTAGGCCAGTGCTCCTCAAACTGTGCATTCACATCACCTGGGGATCCTGTTAAGAGCACATCTTGATTAGACCGGGTGGGACCCCAAAGTCTGCAGCCCTAACAAGCTCCCAGGTGAGGCTGATGCGGAGGTCCCAGGATGACACTTCGAGTTTCAAGGATTCAGGCCAGTGCGTCTTACGCTGGTCCCCAGGACAAAGCCTCAGTGTCACCTGGAAACTAAAGACATGTTGACGTCAACATCGGAAAACTTGAGGGGGTGCGGAGGGTGGGAGCAGGGAGGTACCCTCACATCTGGGAACAAGTGGTCAAGGAGCCCCTTCCCAAGGACCAGTGTCCCTGGTCTGCAAGCATCCCTCAGCAGAGCCCCTTTAGACTGGTCCAGCCAGGTGAGTGTTGGGAGGTTAGAACAAGCACGAAGGAATTAATGAGTCCATATGTCAATTTCTGGCAGGGAATTAATGCACACAGTAAATGCACAAGTGTTGAGTTTTCAGACCCCAAGGGAGAAGGCGAAAACACCTGAAACACAGCAGAAATGGAGAGATGAAATTCAATTCCAAACTAAAAATACACATTATTTATCATTATCTGGAAGGAGATTGGGAGCAGGCCATTAGCAAGTATTTTCTGGCCGGCTCTGTTGTCGATAGCATGAGCAGTGAGCCAGAAGGGCTGTTGGCCTACATTTCTTTTTGTTGCAGTGACGCAGCAACCACTCCAGTGCACCGAGGGCCGAGCTGCCGCCTCCACCAGCAATGATTTCCCATTATTTGGTGACTAGTGGGAAAGGCATCAGGGCCCTGGAGATGCCAGGCTCCTAGGGGTAAGGCCAGCACCATTTCCCAAGACAGGGCTGGAAACCAGGGGGCATCCTGGGAAAGGGCAGGGGCAGAAGATCCCTGGTGCTTTTCCAGAGTGCCTGGCGTCCTGGCACAGCCAGTCAAGCGAAGATGGGCTGGGGGGGATAGGGGGAGGGGGACCCTTCCCAAGAGCCAGGGGTCTTGGCAGAAGAAGACTGGCTAGTGCCCCCAGAAGCCAGGGGCCAGGCAGAGGGAATCTAGCTGACCTTGAAAAGCAGGGAAAGCGCCAAGGGGAGGTGGCCAGTGACAGAAGAACAGGCTGAACCATAACAGGCAAGGCTGGGGGAGGAAGGTCAGGGAGAAGGGGGGTGTCCAGAAATCAAAAGGGGGCACTTGTCACCCCAAAGGAAGCACATGGCAGCTGCCACCAAGGAGACAGTGGGAAGGGGGGGTTTCAGACTCTAAGTGGGTGCTGTGATAGAAACCCCATTCACCCATGCCCGGGACCATAGGCGGAAGCGAGACGTGACCGCTCGTCTCCCAGTCAGGGAAGAAGACAGTGGACAGTAAGTGGGGACTTTTCCTCCAGCAAGAGTTCAAACCCAGCAACCCACTTACCAGCTGTGAACACAACAAATGACTCGTTTTCTCACCAGTAAAATGGGGGACGTTATCGCCTTCCATGTGGGGGTCGTAAAGCAGTTAGGGGGTGCCTTACCGGGGGGGGCACTTACAAATGGGGACAGACCTGAACACGTGCAAGGCTCCCACACCCCATGGCCCCTCCCTCCTGGCCATTCAAGTCTCCTGCTCCATTCTGCCTCACTGCAGAGGGGGCGGCAAGGAGGGGGAGAGCCAGGTAAGGGGACTGAGAAGCACGGCAGAGCTGGGAGCAGGTAGAGGGCTGTGGGGTGAGGGAGCTGGTCAGGCTTCCCCCACTATGAGCCTCTATGATCAGAAGCTGTGGTGCTATGCCCACCCCATATGGTCCATGAGAGGGCCCGGGGGGGGGTGCGCATGTGTGGTGGGCTCCCCTGGGCCTGGGAGATGGAGCTGAAATGGCCACAGCGCCCTGGGGGAGGGGAGCAGGAGGGTACCACAAAGAAGGATTAGAACTGGAGATGAAGCCAGGACCCTGATATGGACAGTATGGAAGCTAGGACCCCAACATGGGCAGTATTAAAATGGAGGCATTGATGCCATTAGCTGAGTCTGAAAAACAGAGGTAAAAGAGGGTAAGGGGACTTTTACTTTGTTGCAAATTCCAGGTGTGGAAGAGGAAATGTACGACCTAGAGGGTGTCTAGAGGGAAACTGGAGCCTTTGGCATTTAGGGAAAAAAAGAGAGAGAGATAAAAGGGAAAGGAGAAGAGACTAGAAACAGGGAAGCAGGAACTTAAGGGAGAGAGAGAGACATGAGAATGGCAGGAGGCTAAAGAATAGCCCCAGTGACCAGGCTGGGCAGAAGCCCCCTGGAAGAGTGAGCTGCAGGTGGCGAGGAGCCATAGTGACCGGCAGAAGAGTGGCTGGTGTGGAGAGTGTGGCACCGCAGCAAGGTGGCATCGTGAGCTGGTACCTGGAGATGGCCAGGGATTTGGAAAGCTGATTTGTGCATCAGCTATTGTGGAAAAAGTATGAAGCAACCATATCCTGTTTAGGCCTCTTTTACCTCTGTGTTTCTCAGACACAGCTAATGGCATCAATGCCTACATTTCAATACTCCCCATATTGGGGTCCCAGCTTCAGAGAGAGATGCACCCGTGGCTGCATCTTGGTTGCTTGTTTCCCCTGTTATTTAAAACTGTGCGGAATCAGTTCCCAGACCTTCTTTAGCTGCTGGAGCCGATGCTGAACCCACCCGGCTGGGATGGTTGCAAAGCAGCTGCCTAGAAGAACGAACATGGCGGGACTTGCCCCACTTGGGTTTCCTTCCCCAGAAATCACCTTCCTGTCACGGAAACCCATCTAGATGGAGGTCGGTAGTAATCACAGAGCATCTGCTTCCAGCAGAAGTGCCCGCCCCCCACCATGTGAGCTGCCCCATGTGAGCCCGCCGTTCAGGTGGGTGCCCTTCTCTTGCCCCTCTTGGTTTTACAATCCCGAGCTTGAGGAGTCTCCATATGAAAGTAATTAAGTCACTTTTCTCCCTGGTTGGCCGATGCTGCCTTTTTTTATTAGTAGTAACCATTTTATTGTTTACATGTTTATGTGTATATATATGAATTGGGTCAGAAGGGCAAAAGCCACTGACAAACCACAGGTCCGCGTCACCCACGTGTAGCAGTTGACAAACAAAAGCAGTTTAAACAACAGGGTTTTATTAACATAAAAAATTAACCAGAAAAAACACAAAGTTTTTAAAGCCACAAGTGGCCAGTTATTTTACTCCAGTTGCTATTTTCAGTTCCAAAAGTTTCAAAGATACATGTTCTAAATGGCGCCCTTTGCCCCTCCAAAACTAAGGCAGGCACTGCCAAGTCCAACCTTTCTCCAGCGTCTTCTCTTTGCTCCTTCTCCAGTGGTCTGTGCTGTGCCGCTTCTCCAAGGCTCTTCAAATTCCTTCCACAATTGCTGATGCACAAATCAGCTTTCCATATCCCTGGCCATCTCCAGGTACCAGCTCACTATGCCGCCTTGCTGCGGTGCCACACTCTCCACACTGGCTACTCTTCTGCCAGTCACCATGGCTCCTTGCCACCACCCCAAGAAGCTTACTTTGGCCAGGCCAGGTGGGTCTGTTCTCTCAGTCCACCATTCTTATCTCTTTCTCCATTTCTTTTTTTTTTTCTATCTTTGCTCCTTCCATTTATCTCCACCCTTTCTTCCCACTTCCCGTTTTTTCTTGCAGTTCTTTCAGACTCCACCCACCAAAGCATTTTAGTGCTTATTCAATTTTCAACTGCACCATTACCCTGTATCATATATATATATATATATATATATATATATGATATATATATGTATGTATGTATGTATGTATATAAAACATCAGTGCATTCTCTGGGGTTCTCCCTCCACCTGTGAGCCTTCATCTCCATCTTCCTGTACTCCTCCCTTCACTGATTTCTCCCTCCCCTACCTCCTCCCTAGCAGCCTGCCCCACCTCTGCTGTCAGCCTATTTTGTATTTTTCCTGGCCTTGTGTTTGTTATTCCTATATCCCATCTAAAGGTGAGACCATCTGGTTTCTAGCTTTCTCTTTCTGACTTATTTCTGCTAATATGATTCCTTCTCGGCCATCCATGTGATCACAAATGCTTCGTATTTGCAGTTTTGATGGCAGCATAATATTCCATTGTGTAGCTATACCACAGCTTCTCAGACCTTCCTCAGTGACAAAGACATAGAAGGAATACAAATAGGGGAAGAAGAAAGAAAGCTATTCCTCTATGCAGACGATCTGATGATATATGCAGAGAACCCCAAAAAACCCACAGAAGAGCTCACTGAAATAATGACGCTGCTTCTTTTGAGGGCTCGACCTGCCCCCTGCCTAAGGAGCCCAGCGGTTGCAGCTCCACCCCCTTGGCCTCTGTGGAGAGGCTCCCCCATAACAGGGATGAGGGCGGAGTGGACACTTGGTGGACACGAGGCCTCCCCGGTCAGGATTCTCCAGCTCGGCCTCCACAAGCCGTGCCCCAGCGCCCCTCCTGCTGTCGGC
The DNA here is from genome assembly GCA_004024945.1 of Uropsilus gracilis. Classification (NCBI taxonomy): domain Eukaryota; kingdom Metazoa; phylum Chordata; class Mammalia; order Eulipotyphla; family Talpidae; genus Uropsilus; species Uropsilus gracilis. Next base: position 19,987 of record PVHY01022349.1, read on the forward strand.
TCCGGGCCCAAGGATTCTGCCTTTGTGTTGCTGCTTCTTCCAAAACCCTGTCCTGTGAGATAGCCCAGGTGAGCCTCTGCCTGCGCCACCTCAGACTGTGGGCCAAGTCCTGCAGACGCTGTGGTAAAGATCAAAGGAGAGCGTGCCCAGAAAATGCAGCCTGAGGGGTGCTTGGCCCTCAGGACATGCGGGGTGAGCAGGAATTCAGAGACTGGGCTGCTCCTCTCAGGCCTCACCTGAGCCCCAGGTTGCCCCTGAGATGCACAGGACAGAGTGGGGAGCTAAGGCACCCTGCCCCCCAGGGTCCCCTGGCCAGCCAAGGCTGCACTCCCCAGCCGGTGCACCCTCCTCTGCGGGCTCCCGTGGGTCCTCAGCGCAGGCTTCCAGCAGCTTCTTCACTCCACTTCCGGGCACCTCATGTGCAGCTTAGACAAGACCCTGGAGCTTCAGAGTGGGGGGGCGGAGAGAGGGGCAGCGGTGGGGGGGCTGCTCATTCTGCAGTCACATCCAGGGAGCTATGTTGGCTGGGAAGTGGCACCCAGTACCCACTGCCTGCTCCGGCCCCCAAACTCCCGCTGATGAACCACTGGACAAGAACTGCTTTCCCCAGCTCCAGCTCTGAGGCGAACTCCAGATACAGCTGAGGAACCCACAGCTGCAGACCCTGCTCCCCCCACCAGGGGGAGCTCCCCCAGACCCGGCCTGCTTCTGTCCTGCTTCTCCCCTGCCTCTCTCTGGGGCCAGGATTCTGCGGGGCCCTTCCCACCTTCCCACCTTCTCTCCGAGACGCAGAGGCTGTGGGTGCCCTTGACCTCCACTGTGACCGCCAAAGCCACACCACGATTGGCGGGTTGCTCAGGGAGCGGGGGTGACGTCATTTCAGGCTGTGCCTGTCTCTGGCAGAGAGGGGCCGGCGGGTCAGGAAGCTGGGCAGAGAGAGACTCAAGCTCATCACTGTGGATGGACGTCCCCTGTCCCACGAGGTGGCAAACGGGAGGAGGAGGAGGAGCATCAGGGCTGAAGACCCCCACTGGCCCGGTTGGGTGTCCAGCTCGCAGACAGCAGGTCACCACGCCCCCGCTGTGTCCAGCTCTCCACCTGTCCAGCTCCGCCTGCTTCTCCGGAGACCCTGAGTGTCTCCCTCGGGCTCCTTGGCAAGCAACTTATTCAAGTATCACTGAAATACCATCTAACATACCTGTTGGTCCAGACCTTGCACCTGAGCTCCAGGACCTCAGATTCACCCAGGGGGCGGCCACAAGGATGGAGCCCAGCCAGTGCCCAGCCAAGCTCCTGGCCCTGCCCCAGCTGCAAGGGCCTAAAATGCACCCCAGCCCTCAGCCCTCAGGTCACCCAGGGAAGGCTGCCCCCCCCAGCCCCGCCCCGCCTGGTTCCCACAGCGCCTCCCCGCCTCCCTGTTTAAATGCTTCAGCGGCCACTGATCCTGACTCCAGTCCCCTTGGGCTGACGGGACGCTTGGCTGAGGTTTCTTGCAACTCTGAAATGCAATGGTGGTGAATGACCCCAGCCTCTGCCCCGGTCACAACCCAGACCCTGGCCAAGAGGACCCAGGGGGCAGCCGGTTCTCCCATCTGTCCCTCGCTGGCCCAGCTGGCCCACGGAGGCTCGTCTAGAGCGAAAGCACTGACACAGGTGTCCAGAGAGGACCGGGACAGACCTGGGGCCACACCTGCCTGAGCCTTAGGGCCCAGGCCCCCCATGCCTCAGTAGTACCAGAGAGAGATAACAGCTGCCTTTGCATCTCCAATGGGTTAAACAAACCCAAAAAAAGGCAATTCCAGCTATTTACAAAATAGGATTACCGCTTTGCAGGCGCCTGCTGGGGCCTGGGGGAAACTTTGAAAACACATTCATTTTGTTCCATCCTTATCACAGCTCTGGCTCCCTTCCCCCACCTCCGCCAACCTGCCTGTGAGCCCAGAGGGCCTTTCTCCCAGCCTTGGGGGTGCTCCTGCCGGTCCTCGACCGCCAGGGAAGTCCACCACCCCGCTCCAGTGCGCCCCTCTAGAGGGCTGCCTCCGCAGCCCTCCCCAGAAGCTGACTGTCCACTAGTGTAGCCCTTCCCCCGAGACCCTTACAAGCAGGGAAGGATCGATCTCCCTCCCAGACCCTGGCAGGAAAAGAGGGAAGAAAACGAGGGCAGAGACTCGGGTTATTGTGAGTGGTGCGGGGGCTCCATCATCGTAAACACATCGGGCAAATTGCAGCCTCACTGTGGCTCCACTAATCTTGATGCAAAACCTTTCTTCCCTGCACCAGAGGGGGAAGCAGCGTGGTGAGCAGGAGGGGGCAAAATCAATTCCGAACGCACTTTGTTCTTTGAATGAGAATGTCTCCCCGTCTATGTCTCTCCATCCTGCTTGGAGCAGGCTTCTCAGTTTCCTACCTCCCACCCCCTCCGAGTGGTTGGCTTCACATGATGAGATGGGGCCAAATTTGGGGGGCCTCTTGGACTGGGTCATGACCTAGGGTCATGTGCTGGGGGTGGGGGGATGGAGACCTGGAGGGTTAGCCAGAAGCGTCT
>PVHY01022350.1:0-22526 GCA_004024945.1 Uropsilus gracilis
AAAGGGGGAGGAGAGAGAGGGGAGAGAGAGAGGGGAGAGAGGAGAGAGAGAGGAGATAGAGGAGAGACAGGAGGGGGAGAGAGAGAGAAAGAGAGGGAGGAGAGGCTGAGAGGCCAGCTAAACCTTATATTGGTTGTGGAACTCAGTCCATACTGACCAAAGAAAAGTACATAATCTGATGATTTCAGACTGAACCATACTAAGAACTAAGACTGAGGTAAAACCTACACACATCCCTGGGGAGCAGAAGAAGGGTTCTTTTCTGTTTGAGACACTTGTGAGGGTGTGGACTATTAGATTATTTAAGTTTGTCTTCTTCTATATGTGAATAAACTCCTGTGTTTACTCTTTGATCTCTGAGCAACTGCTTGCATGTGGGCAGAAGAACCCTCATTGACTAAAATTAAAAGGGGTGATCCCCAGCAACACTTTCAATCTTGTCTGCACATCTTTGTAAGCTTGCTTCTCCCAGAGAGTCACTGTAGTTAATGCAGTATATCCTGCATGGGATATGTATAAGTAATGCATAGGAATGTGACTGAGAGAGTTCTGAGTAAGGATGCTATCAGCAGGTTGTTCAGGGCCCCTCCAAGCTAGCTGTTCATCCCATCAGCACCTACAATGTGGGCCACCACAATCCCCATAGAGATCCCCGGGTATTTGCTTAACTGCAGATGCCTGCAATTCCAGCTATTTCAACTGAAGGAGAATTCTAGCAGTGAAAGTGGCTGTTTCAGTGCTTGCTTGATTCTTGTGATTCTTCAGTTCCATTGATATTTAAGAATCCCTGCCTCGTCTAGACATTTCCTGATCTTTCTTGTGAGTAAAATTTGCGACTCTCAGTTTTCACCTCCGTATTCTGGACTCTCTGCCAAGACTAATATTCTGAGAGATGTTTAGACAATAATTATGGATGCTTTAATGTGTTAATTCCCAAATCCCAAATCTCTCTATAATTACATGCAGTACCTTTATGTAAACTAGTAATCAATTCCAGGGACTGTGTACATATTTTCAGTCTCATGGGGAAGAGAACTGATGACAACACTTTCTCATTCAAGACAATGCTTCCTCCTTAATATTCTGGCCTAGGTACAAGCTTCATTGAGAGAATGAATGCTTCTCTCTGTAAGGAATAAAATTTCTTCTTTGCAAAATGTCTTCTCATTCAAGTCACACATTTCAAAATAAAAACTATGTTGTATATCATATTTATACTTTATTATGACCCACCAAGGTGATCTAGATGAAACTGGTAAAACCCTAGTTAGAGTGCCATAAATTAGATTTGGTATCAAGCCTTAATACTTGGTTGGGTTTTAGATCAAATAATTCTAAGTTTAGGTGTTTCATCTATTTATAAAAAAAAAGTTATTCTGAGAGTTCCTAATAGTTTACAATTTGTACAGAATTCCACTAAGTGACAAATGTTTCAAAGTAAGTCTCAGATTTCTAAGAAAAAAGTTTCTTAAAATAAAAATAATAAAAGCAATTCTAAAATTCAAATATGGTTGACTCTCATTATTCATGGTAGTTATCAGCCTTTAATCCATGCCTGATTAAAACTTATCTAACATATTTTCTCTGTAAGACACATCACATCCTTCTAGGAACAGACAGAACGTAAGGCTTCAGGACTCTTTTAAACAGTCAATTCTCCAACAACAACAACAAAAATAAATACAATAAAAATGAGAAAACCATGGCACTCAGACCATGAAAAGGAGATTTGCTTGCCATATGAGACACAAAACAAGAAGGTATAATATGACTTTGTCTGTCCTTAGTTGGGAATATTCATTCCAGGTAACTCAAGTTTTATATTGCTCTGTGCACACACAAGTCCCCAAGGAACCATGAAAATGCACATGTATTGATTTTAGTATTATAAACAAATTTAATGAGCAGGATAATTCATAAATAAATCTGTGAATGGGGGGAGGAAGAAGAAGGGAGCATACATAAGGGGGTCAATAATTACACAAATACGACCAAAGTTGTAAGAAAGCAATAAAAATTTAAATTTAAAAAATTAAATCTGTGAATAAGGATTGACTATCACATAAATTAAACAATAATAATACACTAAGAGTAATACAGCCATCATTTATTGAAGGCCTAGTATTCCAACTATATTCATTAACTCAAAAATTCAAGATCTATTTCCAGACAACTTAAATATTTTTCTAAGATATGTAAGAATATGTCCAAGATATTTTTCATATTTAAAACAGTAATTAAAATTATATAATTCACTATTATAGTGATTTGATGAAATATTTCTGACTTCCTCTGTAGTGATAGAAAAAAAAAGCACAAAGACATTCAATTTGTAAAGTCAAGAGTTTCAACAATCAATAACACAGTCTAGGAATAATCAAAATTATACTCTATGGAAAAAACAGTGGTACTTCTACTAAAATAAGTAACATATCATTTAAATTTGAATCTGTGAAACAATTTCTAGCATTTCCTTCAGTTAGACTGGTAATGCTTCTCTGAGGATATTTGAAGGATCATTGTAATCAAAGTAGAAGATAAGCCTCACAACTAGCTCTTTTACTGGCTCAAAAGATAAGATAATATATCATAGAATTTTGTTAACAAATGTCTCAGAATTAATACCTCTCCCATGTAACTTTCTAGAACTTGGCACTAACCTCTATTTTACCTCACAGTATGTGATGTCATAATTAAGTACTCACCTGTCTTTTTGTACACCACAATATTAGCACCCACTGGCTCACTTTTGCTTATTCTGGTGTCTTACTCATAGTAAGTGCTCAGTGAAAGTTGTTGAATAAATTTGAGGAAAATGGAAGGACACAGATTAATTAATAACTTGTTTATCATCATATTTGAGATCCTGAAGATCACTCTTGAAAAGTAAGACTGGGTTGATGTTTCCTATTTCTATTTTGTTCATATATTTAATACATTTTTCTTAAGTACTGCCTTTATGCTGACCTCTGCAATAGGCATAAAATATAGTACAAAAGACTTCAAAATATCCGTGGCTCATGAAACTTAGTATTTTAACATTTTTAGTGGACAACACACTAAATAAACATATAAATGACATCAAATAATAGTGTAATGGAGGAAAAAGTCAGGGCATGTAGGCACTGTAATTAGGTTATAGATGAGATAGATCCTTGAGTGGGTAACATTTGAACCAAGGTCTGAAAGACAATGGAGACTCAGTCATAGAAAGAGTACCCATGTCTCAGTCTGGAGATGAAGCATCTTACTTTTGTAACAGCGTAATCCACAGGGGAAAAAGGAGGTTCCAGGCTCCCTGGCCCACTCTAAGGAAGGGTGGAACTGGGAAGGGACATGAAGAAGGCAAAGAATGGAAAAAGGAGGACTGAGAGGAAGATCAGGAAGGGAGAGGCAGAGAGAGATGGGCAAAGAAGACTAGAGGAGCCACATGGAGCAGAGAAACTTATAAAGTAGCCACACTTCTCAGCCTTGGACTAGCATCAGGCACTTGGGGAATATGGAGACACTTGAAAGTGACAGAGACATAGGTGAGAGACCCATGGGGAGGCTGAAGCTGGCAAGACAGACTTTATCTCGGATGAGGACTTTGTATATTGACTTTGCTCTTTTTTAATTCCAGACTTGCCTGGCCCCTCCAACTCCTTTCCTATAGATCCAGAAGGTGCTTTAGATTTGTGGCAAGCTTTCAGGTGACAGTGGTCCTGCCTTGGGCCAACCCTGCTTAACTGGGCATTTACCCACAAGGGGATGCGTAACTTAAGGTGTTTCATGGGGAAATGTTTAACTATATCCTTTCTCATCTCTTTATTGCACACTAAATATATTAACTTCCTTTCTATTGAAGGTCTTAAGCATTAGAATGTTTTGTCTTGATATGGAGGTTGACAGAACCCATCGAGAGGAAGCAGATTTTGAGGTCCTGGGTCCTCCTTACTCTGCCCTGTAACACTTTCACTCACTTTTTATTGGCTAGCCCTGGTCACAAGGCCTCATGGGCCTGTAAGTGTGCTAAGAAGTAGTGACTCCTGCAACCCTGAGGGGAAAAAGACAGTTCATGGTGAACCAGCAGTATCTGTCTAGTGACTCAAAGAGACTGAAAGGGCAGCACAGTAACTTTTTGTTTGAAAACACTGTCTGTATTTATTGTTTAACATATCTTAAACATTTAAAATGGTTTTCAAAAAATCAGATTGACAATATTCTCGACAGAGGGAGTGGCACATAACAGGAACTGAAAAGAGGCCAGTTCCTGAATGGGACATCATAAAGGGAAAGCAGTGATGTAGGACATTAGGAGCTAGAGGACAAAACCTCATGTGGGCCCTGCCAATGTGTGTGGAATTCACTCTGAGTACAATCGACTGACATTGTGAGGGAGGAGGGATGCGGTTTGTTGGCATTAAATTTTAAGATAATTTCTTTGGTAGTTGTATGCAGAATTCATCTAGAAAAATGTAAAGTAGGACATCAGTCAAGAGGCTCAGTTTTAGTCCCACTGAGGGAATGGGGAATTGCCAGGGTCAAGGGAACAGAGGATGAACAGAGGCAGAGCTTTACTATAAACCAGATTAGACTTTGTGGTAGATGACAAAGAGAAAGGACAGAAGTTTGTCACGCATTAATAATGCTGGACACTTGTTTTTCTTTCCCTTCTAATGTTCATCCATAAACTTGGGCATGCCAGAATTTATACTATACCATGTTTTTCACTGCAAAATTTTTATGAACTATCTGCCAAGCAGTAGACAACAAATTTGAAGCTTGAAAAGGAAAAAGACATACTGGTCCTGACAAAACCAATTGCTATCTTATAAAAATTGACTTCTCTTGAGCTTAGACTTAAAAAAGCTCTTCACCTCACAACTGTGTACTCTGTGATTCAGGGTATATAACCAAGGAATATGAATTGGTACTGAAAGTTTTCTAGAAATTAGTTTATCACTACTTCATGTGCATAAATATTAGAAGAGCAAGTGAATTTTACAAACCTCACTGTCATTGTCAGTGCCAATTACATGCTACAAGTATGATTTCCTACCTTGCTACAATCATCAGTGACTTTGCAATTGCATTGCAAGATCAGCGTTGCTAACCTTATTTTCAGAAATGTTAACTGTATCTCCCACCTTTTGCATTCTGCATAAAAACATTAAAAATAACTTTTACATAACATCCTTTTAATGTTTACAGCTTTTAGTGAATTTTAATGAATGAGGATGTAAACAATGATGAAATACTACCTTTAGTTCTTCAGATATATTTGAGGGTTGCTTTGTGTTATTTTTTTCCTGCAAGGCTGAGGCATAACAAAATAGGTAACTTGCTGGGTGAATCACAACTATCCAAGACAGGACTGAAGTAGAGATAGGAAAATATCTGCTTATTTTGTTGTGTTACGTAACCAAATGCGTTTCACACACAACACAAGCTGAGTCATGTTTTCCATGAAGCTAAGCACCCGCAAGAAGCAGCTGCATGGTCCATCACAAGTTGAGCAAGGCTCACAATGACTGACTGCTTGTGATAGCTAAGCTTTTTCCATATTTTAAATAGGCATTCCCTCTGCTTCAGATCTACCTGTATGTTTCTCTAAAAAAGACAGTAACTTTCTCATCAGATGAAAAGAAAGGTAGAGCAGATCCCAAACTGATCCAGAGACCCACTAACCTGCCTTTTTGGCTTGTGAGATCAGTTGGTTCTTAGCATGAGCAGGAATCTTTGTCAGTGGCACACATTAATCCCAGATTGTTTATCAGGTACAGTGAGACTAGCCTGGTTTCAGTAACACTGCCTGAGGGAGGAACTTCTGATTTAACAGCGTGAGGATATGAGGGAATTTACCACGATGAACTTTATAGAGAGAAAAAAATGAAATGCCAACATTGAAAAGGGAAATTAGGGAAAAGACATTCCAAGTTTTGAAGGTTTTGTTTTGATTCTTTCTAGAAGTGATTTTGTAACTTGTGTGTGTGTGTGGGGGGGGGTGTTATAGCTTCCTCTTTTTTAGATTTGGTATGTGTCTTTTGTGAGGTAAGAAGGGGTTATGTACGGTAAATATGTAAGCCTATTTCTTCTCTTTTTGCTAAGAAAATTGCCATTCAACATGCTGTCGCTTCCTTATTTTGTACCAAGTAAATGTTTAAATATTTTAAAATAAACATGTTTCAGTCGACTGCTGGGTGAGATTCATTATAGTCAGGAGAAACTCAGTGGAACTGTTCAAGGAGATCTGGTTAATTTCCTCATGATTTATGCTTGTGTTAGAAATCACACTAATATTTACATGAACGGCCTGGTTTGGGGGCCGTGGCAAGACCTGACTGAAGTGGGAATTTGCAGTCAGTGCCCACTAATGAAAATAGCTACAGTTCACTGCCTTTTCCAAAAGCATAATTAGGTCCTTCAAATAACATGTTATTTTCACATTTTTACTCTTAAGCTGCAAAGCTTCTTGCCATTCAGTGCTTGCATTGAGATAACTACTCTGAAATACTAAGTAAACAAGGTAATATTAGTAGATCGGATAACTTTTAAAATATGTATTTTCACTTTTCCTTTAAAAGCTTTATCAATGAGTATTAACATGATTTTCTTGATGGTAATATTAAATAAAAAACAATGATCTATTGACTATCCTTATAGCCCCTGACTTGCATTGTAGAATTTGAGTTCCACTTGGAGGGAGAAGAAACTTCAGACAGTTTTGCTAGACTCCTTGTGAATTTCCTCATTTACGTGCCGAATGAGCCAGTAGGAAATAGCAATTACTGGTTTTGCCAAGTTTTTACTTCTTTGTTCTTGCTTTCCAAGTTCAATGATTCTCTAATTTGTTCAGGAAGCAGAACATCCTGGAAGTCAAGATGTTCTTCATGTCACACAATTAAAAAGTAGATATATTTAGTCCAATCCAGTGTGATATAAAATGATATCTATATATCTGGATATATAGCTATCTACTGGTAAAATATATCAGTATATATGCATTTCTTTTCATTTTCAAGGATATTTTTGTTGGTGCTGTAAATCACACTCCTTGATCTTATATTTATAAACGAAACAAGGCTGCTTCCTGGTTTCCAGTTCAAACTGTTTTCATCTTTTCCTGTTAGTATTTGCTGCATATCCACTCACTTGTGTTTTCAGCAGATAAGCTACAATAACTCATGTTTTAAGAAAAATTCATGAGAGTAAGATCTAAAATGTTAAGGCTGTTATCCACTTACGTGAGATTTTTCTGAGAGTTCCAGAATTGGCACTGAAGTTGTTCGTCTAGTTCAGTCCAGCAATAATAGATTTGCACATAACTTGAGAACTATTCTTCTAATTTTAAGTTGAGAACTAATTACAATATCTAATTGCTGTTCAGAATATAAAGGGTATTAATATAGGCCAAGGTTAACTGGAAGCAGCTATGGACAAGTTTCAGTTTGTTTGTTTTTTTAATCTTCATTGAGCTCTAACTACAGTCATGCACTACATAAAATTTCAATGACAAAGCACACATATGGTGGTGGTCCTGCTATACAGCCCTGTTACCACCTTGATCTAGATAATTACATACTCAGGGGTTCACTCAAGGACAAAATCCCCTAAGGGTACATTTATCAGAATCCAACTTTGTCATAAAGAGGTGCAGGACTATAAGTGCCAGTCACTGATTTAAGCTCTTTACATGTACTAACATTTTTAATCTTCAAAATACTAGGAAGCAGATACCATATCATTCACTTATTAATTTCATTATATCAAGTGCCAGGCACTATCCTATGCCCTGGGGGTAGAATATGAACAAAACAAAGTCCTTGTTCTCATCTGGTTCAAATTCTCACTAGGGATACAATTTTGTTTGTCTTTAAATCTCTGTTTCACACTTTACAAACTCTGTGACTTTGGACTGATTATATATATAATCTCTGTGCCTCAGGTTTTTTTTTTTCATTTGTCAAGTATACAAGATAACAGTTCCTACTTGGAGGGCTGATATGTTAGTGGGCTAATAGTTGTGAAGTTCTCTGAGCAGTCCCCAGCAGACAGCAAACTTTATATAATTGTGTTCTCATTGTCATAGTCATTGTTAACATGGAGTACTTCGTTTGTCAGTGCTGGGACCCATACATGTGCTGATGAAAAGTGACATGAAAAAAGATAAAACTAGAGAAAAACTAGAAAGAAATGTGGAGTTTCATTTTGTTACCAGGCAAAGGGTATAAAAAACAATACCAGTTTAGAAACTCACAGATTCTAAGCCGGGCATGGTGGCTCATGCCTGTAATCTTCAGCATATGAAGCAGCCGGGGCTAGGGATCGCGGCTCACGTCCCGCCTGGGGCCCGTAGCGAGACCTAGTTCCAAAAAAATAGCTGGGTGTGATGGCGCGCGCCTGTCATCCCAGCTACCTGGGAAGCTGAGGCTGGGGATTGCTTGAGTCCGTGGTACCCCGGGCAACGATAGCCTGCAGTTCCACGGGCAAAAATAGCGAGACCTAGTCTAAAAAAAAAGAAAAGAGAAGAAACTCACAGGTTCTGGATCCACTCACCCCTCTGCCCCCAATGCAAACAAAAAGGCCTTTGGTACAGCAAAAGGGGCAAAAAAGCAACCCAAGTTATTCTAAACAATGAATTAGAGGAAGAACCAGGAGGGTGAAGGGGAAGGGAGGAGGTCCATTTACAGGATGGTCTGGAGTAGAGTTACAGCTATAGGACCTTGTTGGCACACCTGCCTTCCACAACAACTCTGATGAAAAGGAACCAGTCATCTGCCTCACTTCCTTTTAAAGACTCATAAATGGTTGTACAGTTCCAGCCCCTTGCCCGCAACCTCTTTGCTCAGGATGTCAAGGGCAGAGTGCAAACCAAGACAGAGCACATAGGGCAGCACCCTTCTGGCTTTGGGGTTACTGAAAGTCAGGGGGCAAAGTTTGCCCCTCCCCCCTATCTGCACAGGGCCGTTCTAACAATTTCATACAGGTGGGTAGCAAAAGCCTCACATCTGATGGATACCTGACAGAGGTGAGAGACCAAACTCCAGAGCCAGAGGGAATGTAAAGGCAGGCTGTGGCTGAGCGGCATCAACAGGGGTGACAACATGGAGGCAGGTTTGATGGTGGATCCTGGCGCAGCCATGTTTGGATTTTAGGAAACAAAGGGAGTAAAAACTGTGGTAGTTTTGGAGACACACAGGTCAGGTTTGAAACGGGCCTATGCCGTTCAGACTCAGCAGAGTTTAGCTGTCTAGTTGCAGGGTGAGATGGTGCAGGGCAAGTTGGATGCACTGGTAGGACTTTTGCTTTCAAACCTTGTGCTGGTTTTAATGCAAACAGATGCAAGCTCCCACTGGCATCGATTAGGTTTAAGCATTCACCAGCAGCAAGTAAGTCAGAAACAGGTGGTTTGGAAAATCAATCAGATTAGGAAGGTGGACACCCCCTCCCCCCAAGGGGGGATATAAGCAAAGGTTTGCCTCAGCTTGTGGGTGACTGGAAAGAAGCAGGTGGTTGGAGAGAAACTCTTTAGAAAGACTCCATTTGGTTTGGGAGGACGGCTCTATTAGAGAAGGTTTGACTCAGCCTAGAAGTAACTTTAGGAGGATACAAAATCTGGCTTCAGAAGAGACTGTCGTGGTGCAGCCTCAGCAACAGCACCAGTGATATCCCTGCAGCTACAGGTTAGCAGGATTTGGGGTCATATCTTACCCATGTATCAACAGTTCCAGGATGTCATTGGAGGGACAACATTATCTTGCTTTTGGTTAGATCTGTTGAACGCTATGGACACTATCTAGTATAGAGCAGCAGACCATTTGTAGCCCTAGAAACTCATACCTTTCCCCAACTTTCCCTGTTGTTTTTGCACCCTAAGATTGAGCTGGGTCTTGCAGTGAGCACATGAGTAAAAAATTCATAATGATCTGTCCCCTACCTTTAGACACTTTCAGGAATATGTGCAAAGGACACAAGAGGGAGTGTAGATGTTGTAGTCAGAGTGATAAGGAACAGAACACAACTGAGAGAGATGAAGAGACAGAGAGAGAAATGGGAGACAGAGAACTAAAGGAATAAGAATCTTATTCAAAGAGATTGCTCAATAAATTGTACCTTTTCCCCCAATCCAGGTTTTAAATGACTGGTGAAATTAAGGGAGGTATTTTTATTTTTATTTTTTCTTCTGTAATGTATCTCCAGTGGCAGGCATATACAACAGGTTCTCCAGAAATATTTGGTAAGTGAATGGAGAAATTTTTGTTTTCAAGTAAAGTTAGAAGCAACAACACACACACACACACACACACACACACCATGTTTATTACTGATTGAGAAGCAGTTTTATGCTACTTTAGGGTTAGCTAAATGAACTTGGTAATATGAACCCCAATACTAGGCTGAAAGGATCACTGTGAATATGTCATCTAACAGGAACAGAGACAATAGAGGGAGACTTAGTGAAGCAGAAGAGAGTCTGCTTTCTGCTGACTGGCTCACTCCTTAAGAGGTAAAGAGTTATATGTCATTTTCCACCCCACACTTTATCAGTCAGGCAAACCAATCCATCATTCCAGAAATGTAAGTCAAACAACAAATGAGATACCATCACACACCATAAGACTAGCCCATATAAAAAAAAAAAAACAAAAAACAAACAAACAAACAAAAAAAACCCCAAAGTGTTGACAGGATGTAGAGAAAAAGGACCTCTCACACACTGTTGCTGGGAATGTAGACTAGAAAACAGCATGGCAGTTTCTCAAAATATTTAAATTGGATCTACGTATGATCTAGCAATTTTATACTTAGCGACCCAAAGAACGCAAAAACACTGATTCAAAGAGTTGTGTGCACTCTCATGTCCATTGTAAAACAGTTTGCAATAGCCAAGTTAACAACCTCAGTGTCAACCTCAGTGTCAAAGGACTGATACATGGAACAAGAAGATGTGGTACATATAAAATATGTAATACTATTCAGCTATGAAAAAAGATAAAAATCTTACCCCTTGCAAGATGAACAAAACTGAAGGGGATTATACTAAGCTAAATAAGCCAAAAGAGAGAGAAACAGTGAATGGTTTCAACTGTGGAATTTGAGGGAATGGGGGAGGGGCAATAACAAACCTTAAAAATCTGACTGTAGGGCCAGGCACGGTGCTTTGTGCTGTAAGCTTCAGTCTATGAAGCGGCTGGGGCTAGGGATTGCGGTTTGAGTCTCGCCAGGGGCCCATAGTGAGACCTCGTTCCAAAAAAAAAAAAAAAAAAAAAAAAATAGCTGGGCGTGGTGGCGCATACCTGTAATCCCAGCTACCTGGGAAGCTTGAGGCTGGGAATTGCTTGAGTCCATGGTACCCTGGGCAACGAGAGCCTGCAGTTACACGGGCAAAAATAGCGAGACCTAGTCTCAAAAAAAAAAATCTGACTGTAGAGCTAAGACTATCAGAATGTGAGGTGAACCCTTTCTCCTCTATGGGACTATGGGACTATGGTTGAAGATTATGGATGCATAGGTGGTAGGTGTAGTATGGTAAAACACATCAAAAGAGGTGTAATTATATATATAGAATATATAGGTGTAATTCTATATATATAATCATATACAGTGTTGTAAAATTTACCTCAATAAAAAACAATATGAATAAAATGATAAATTTGGGGAGAGTGTGAATTCATCTTCCCCGGAGATCTAAATGCAGAAAGAAGCTAAAACTATGCTTAGGTACTCTTGCCTCATCGAAAATAGGAGCAGGGCAGGGGAAACATCTCTCCAATAACAGAAAAAGGTACAATTTGGAAGGTCTAAAGCAAGGAAGGAAGTTCTCTGAATTTAAAATCCTCCGGCTTGCCTCCTCCAGTTCCACAGTTCACCCTCCATCCTTGCTGTAAGATTACAGTTGAGTGAGACTGGGTTGTAAGTACCAAGAGCTCCAGTTGGGTGAGGCCTATGCATTATGTCTGGACTGTGGTGACCACTTCCTATGCTCTGAGATGAGAAGCCATCATTCCCTTTTGATTCCCCTCAAAACTGCCTTTACCTTTGTAAATTGTTCCTTTGATTAAACTTGCTTCAAATCCCCCAACTTGTATATGCCATCTGTTTCCTGGCTAGATCCTGATAGAGATATGCAACAGGTTCTTGAATAACAGTTGTTTTGTTCATCATTTCATTATGATGTTGATGAGAAAAAAACAATCCCTGTGATGTTATTTGAGGACCTGCTTTTCTTACCCATTGCTTTGCTCTAAGTCAGTTTCCAAGAACCTATCAACAACATTAAATATGGACTAATGGTAGTTGCCCTGGCAGTTTTATATGGAAAAGATTATGTGGTATGGAAGGAGGGGGGCAAATAGAAAAGCAGATCAACCAGGAGTTCACCAATATTCCAGGTGAGAAATGGTGGTGTTGTCTCCAGAGATGTGGCAATAAAGGTAATGGGAAGTGGTCAGAATTGGGATTTAATATGAAGGTAGAATCAAAAGGACTTGCTGATATATATAAGACAGAGTTCTAAGAGGAGAAAACGCCTTTTGAATCTGTAGGACAAAGAATAAATAAATCTGTAGTGCTATTTAGAGGCCTGTACAAAAAGGGAATTGAGGTCGGGAATGGTGGTACATGCCTGTAAGCTGCTGCAGGGGCCAGGGATTGCGGCTCGAGTCCCGCTGGGGGCACATAGCGAGACCTAGTTCCAAAAAAATACAGCTGGGCATGGTGGCATGTGCCTGTAATCCCAGCTACCTGGGAAGCTGAAGTTGGGGATTGCTTGAGTCTCTGGTACCCCGGACAAGGAGCCTGCGGTTCCACAGGCAAAAATAGCGAGACCTAGTCTAAAAAAAAAAGGGGGGTGGGAATTGAATTTTTTCAGCAGCAGAGAGTTAAACTGCAAGAATTTTGCAGAATTATTTTAGCAAGGTTTTTTCCTGTTGGTAGTGTTCATCTCAAAACTAATTCCTAGAGCCTCTCCTGTGGCCTTCTGTGGTTTCTCCAATGATCTTGACTGTTGCAAATATTTCCATGCTAGGATACAAACTATAACCACCCTAAAAGAACAAACCTGTGTTGTATGAGCAAATATATAGGTATGCATGCATATATATATATATATATATATAGATATATAGATATAGATAGATAGATAGATAGATAGATATAGATACCATTTAGCCTGTAGAAGGAGAAAAGAGAATATTTGAAATCAAATTACCAAGAGATACTGCAATTGCAAAACTCTTGGGAACCACTAGCCGACAGAATGAAAACCTAAGTTTCTTAGCAGTGAACTGTTTCTCTGCACAAACATCTACTGCTGTCGACAAATGCTAAGTATGCATTATACATTCAGTAATACCCCAATAATATAGTCACCTCTGCATTTGTATGTGTGTAAGAAAGAGAGAAGAGAAACTAAAACTAAAGATATAAAGGAAATTGCTTGGATTCCAGGTAATTCTTATGTTCTCTTTATACTTGTCCACCCACAGGCTAAATTTTCTGAAATAAGCAGGTTATTAATTCTAGAAACTTTCTATTCTGAGGTTTCATTCTATACCAAGCTTACTTGAAGATCTAAAATAGTCATACCTCCATCTTACCCACTTCCATACAAATGTATACAAGAACCACTTCACTCTTTTTCACAGCATGTATCACAACCAGAAATTCAATTACTTGTTTATTTTTTAATTCCACCAATCAAATATATGTTCCCTGAGACAGAGTCCTAGGTTGTGTTGTTCACTGCTTAGGTATATAGAACAATGCAGGCATGTAGGAGGCTCAATAAATGTATGTTCTTACCCCTATAAACAGTGTATGATTGTCATGATCCTTAAAAAATTGACACTGATTGTAAGAGTATAAGTTCATTCCAGTTTTCTCAAGAGAAAATTTCATGCATTTTTTAAGAAACCTTAAGAAAACTCATGACTTTGATGCAGAAATTCTGCTTGTGGGAGCTTAATAGGAAATTCAGATAAATATTTATAAAATTGTTTTTGCATATCCATGTAAATAAAGAGGTTTGGTTAAAACATTAGGAAAAGGTCATAACAAATCACGACTAATCAAATGGCTGTAGAAAGAAATGCATTATCTATGACCACATTTTAAAAGTAGGCAACAAGCACTCTATTTCTCCTTCAGTGTGAAAGGATGTCCCGTGGAGGAGAAAAACCACCATGACTTTCAATGTGAGGTCTTCTGGCCGAACATCTGTCATTTCATATTGCTGGAACAGTCACTGTATACTGGGGCTCATTGCTTTCTGTAAGCGTGCTGTGGCTGAACCAAGAAATAATGTTTATGCAGATTTTTTTTTTTTTTTGAGACTAGGTCTCGCTATTTTTGCCCGTGGAACCACAGGCTCTCATTGCCCAGGGTGCCACAGACTCAAGCAATCCCCAGCCTCAGCTTCCCAGGTAGCTGGGATTACAGGTGTGCGCCACCAAACCCAGCTATTTTTTTGGAACTAGGTCTCGCTACGGACCCCAGGCGGCACTGGAACCGCGATCCCTAGCCCCGGCTGCTTCATAGGCTGAAGCTTACAGGCACGAACCACCGTGCCCGGCCGGGTTTATGCAGATTTCTATAGAGAATTCGATTCCAGGGAAGATTTTGAGATCAAGAAGGCTGACATTTTTCAGAGCAAAGGTTTTGAAACAGAAAGGTTTTTTGTTGGCTTTTTTTTTTTTTTCCAAACTTCTATGGAAGTTTGTCATTGACTTGTTGTGTTCCTGAATATGAAACATGAGTATTTGAGCTAAGGAATAATTTCTTTTACTATATAAACAAATACTGTAGACAGGGACAAAAAAGTAGATAACAAAGATAGCATGCTTGGCACAATGCATTTTACCTGGAAAAATTTGGAGGAACACAGAATATGGTGATTATTTCTGGATTGTGAAATTACAAGTATTAGAGAATTTCTTCTATACATATACTTGTCTATACATTTTTAAAAAATCTGTAATAAATTCATGAAACAAAGTGTTTTGTCATTTCACTTCTAAATCATGTTAAAGGTTCCTAAGAGCAATCCAACATGAATTTTCTCAGGACTCTCAATGACAGCATATAGAACAGTGGAAAAAAGTAAAAAATTGGAAGTGAATAAAAATCACAAAAAGGGCTGTATCCATTCTCTGATTCTCAACATTTGTCTCATAAGAAATAACATTTTCACTAAGTTCTAAGAGGGACTTTAAGACTGATCACCATCTGCCAAGAGAAATTATCATTGCAAATGTTAATTAGGTTGACAATGAAAACCCTAGGGGGTGAATACAAAAGCTATGCAATTCACCATTATCCTTGAGTGGAATTATAGACTAGGAGGTAAGTGGTGAGGTCTTCTTTTAAATTCAAATCAAAAAAATGGTAGTAAGCACAACTTCACCATATAGGTCCCACTGAACAAAACTCCAAGGAAACAAAATGTGTGACCTGAAGTCCCTGCTCACTAGTGTCTATACTGAAGCAACTGAGGGAAATCTGCTGTTTGGAGTGAGTGGGAAGGATGGTATGAGAGATGCCAAGTAGTATTATGTATGCATAGGTTTCGCAACTATATAAGGTAGGGAGTGCCAAAATGTAACCTGAAAGTGAATCAAGCTTATGGACATTTAAACACTTAGAGTGCTTACAAATGTAAGTTTAGAATCTTAGTTTGTTTCAGGCATAGTACTTTGCAACTCTTCTAATTCACAAATCTAATGTATAGATTGTATCTAGTTTTTGTTCATGGATGCTGAGCTATTCTTTGATCCCTACTTAAAAGTTGAAACATTTGTCAAACAAATAAACAAGCAAAAACTAGAAAACACTGCTCTGCAACAGACCAATATGTAAACATGTTGCTCACTTTTAATAATGGTAACTTCCGCAATTCTCAGGAAAGGGCTATGAGATAGGATTTCCTCCCCTCCTCTTTCTTAAAATTTTGTCCTGATCCCCAGAGACAAAAAGAGACAAACTTCAGCAAGACAGTGTTAAGAGAAAACAAACAAAACAAAGTTAGAGTCTGCACTGGGAAAGTGGATATTGACCAGTTTCTGCAGAACCTCAATCACCAGCAGACTCAATTGTGACTTTTCTGAAAATAATCACAAGTGCTTGACAACACAGAAATTCAAAAGCAGTCTCTCAGTTTCAGAAACCGAATCAGGAGCCCTTTTAAAGAGGAATCTTCATATTTGAGGGCTGAGCTCATTCCTGTCAATTTCTGTCATCTTCAAATTAGTAACGGTGACTTGGCACCCAGACTGATGAGTTGGCAAGAAACAAAGTATCTTGTGTTGTATGGGAGATCGTCACAGGCCCCCAGGGGGCAAAGTGATTTGTCACTTAAAGAAGGAGGCAGCTCCAGAGCAGCCTATCCTCCAGCTGCTGAGTCATCTTATTCTGGAAGCTATTTAAACAGAAGCCTCCAGCAGACACATAATCAACACTTCACTCCGACAATGCCCAGACCTCCAGAAATCATATGTCAAGCTTGGATTGCCCAAGACAAGCACAACTTTGAAAAACAGCTTAAGTCCTCTTTTCCCTATATTGTCATACTATGGGTTTGGACTATTGGCTCCTTTCGTCAAAATGAGCACATCCATCTGCTCTTCCCGGGAGACCGATCCCAGATGCCACCAATTCCTGTTTCAAGTTTTCATACAGTCTGACTTGACTTTATTGCATTTCTCTCATATCAGCAAGCATTGGCTTAGTACCTAGGTAGGTGTTAACCACACTGAGCTACAGGTAAGGGTTGATTAAAGGAGAAATAAGACATGTTCCTTGGCTTTACTAGGTGCTCACAGCCAGGTTACCTGGCATCCACAATATATAACATGGCTCTCACCTTAATGGGGCAGGAGGAGGGAGGGGATTGGGAAAGGTATCATTGCCCTTCCCTTTAGACACCTTTAAGGTATGTATCTAAAAGACATTACCCTCAACAACTGAAGGATGTGGGAGGCATCAAAAGAACAGATGAGGATGCATGTTTGAGAAGACTTTCTAAATCTAATGCTGTATTTGAATTTCTACTTGTCTGCCAGACGTTTGCTCTGTTTGACCTAGGCCCTCACAGCTGCTCTGTCTGGCTGCGTGCTGTTGATGGGTCTTTTCTGACCATCTTCCAGGTGCTCGCTCACTGTGTCAGATGAGGCCTCACTTCACATTGGCTTGTCATCCATCAGTCACAACTGTCTTGTCCAGAGGAGCTGGCTTAAGTTTTCAAGCCTACTTCCTGGCTAGCTTTCTCGACCCCTCAATAAAGGTACTTTCTCAATCACATGTGCTGCAGGTGCTCTTGATGAACGTGCTCTGTGACTGAAGTCTTTGGGGTGGACAATCCCCCATGCCCATGCTGTTGTCCTGTCCAAATGCTTTTCTTGTCTCCCAGTAGAAAGGTGCTGTAAATAAAGAGAAAGGGCATGGGCTTATTTTAAACTCACTCAAATATGAGTTAGGAGTGGTGCCTACAATACTATGTAAAAGCTTTATTTAATTCTTGCAGTAAGTTTGTTCTTACATTCAAATCTCATAGTGTAGACAGGAAATTACAATTCAAGG
The DNA here is from genome assembly GCA_004024945.1 of Uropsilus gracilis. Lineage (NCBI taxonomy): Eukaryota > Metazoa > Chordata > Mammalia > Eulipotyphla > Talpidae > Uropsilus > Uropsilus gracilis. Next base: position 17,557 of record PVHY01022350.1, read on the forward strand.
AGGTTAAGACACTCACCCAAAGTCACAAAACTCTATAGCTTTTTATTGAATTTGAAACTGAACACAGATCTGTGTGACTTTTGAGTCTTGTGCTCTTTATTGGAGGAGTCAACAGAATGTACTATAGAAATTAAAATGGCATCAGGGTGCTTGCTGCGGCAGCACATATACTAAAATTGGAATGATACAGAGATTAGAATGGTCCCTGCGCAAGGATGACATGCAAATTCATGAAGCATTCCATATTTTTTTGCAAGGACATGGAAACAACCTAAATGCCCCCAAACAGATGACTGGATGAAAAAAATGTGGTATATACACACGATGGAATATTACTCATCAATTAAAAATGACAAATTTGACGATTTTATGACAACATAGATGTACTTAGAAGAAATAATATTAGCAGAAACAAGTCAAAAAGAAAAAGAGGAAAGCCAAGTGGTTTCACTAATATATGGGATATAGTGAAAAAATAAACAAAAGCCTTGAGGAAAAGTCAAAACAAGCTAAGCACCAAACTGAAGCACACAACTTTGAGCAGGAGGGAAATGGGGGGATGGAGGGGAAGGTAGGTGAGGTAAATCCCTGGGATTACAATGTTGTGAAATTTATATATAAATTTAAAAAATAAAAATAAAATGGCATTAGGGTTTCCAATTACAGTTTGATTATCAGTGCTACAAAAGATTTATATATATATATATATAAAATGTATAGCCCACATTTCTGAATTTTTGTTCTGAAACAAAATGAGTAGAAGAAAGCAAAGAACATTAAGCAAAGTTGAATTCATCCATTGAAAACATAGATAAATTTGTTTATATGCCTAAAACTTTTCATATTGAAGAATGGAACACTGGGAAAAGATGAAGGGAAAATGTGTCTGCTTTTATGACTTGTTGATTTCTATGGGGGTATTCCTTAAGCCTCAAAACAATTTAAAGCATTGCCAGCAGCATTCAGAACATTCAGAACAGGATCATTTCACCCACAGCTGAAGTGGGGCCATGTTTAGGACAGCACTGAGAACAGCCTTCCAGGAGACATGCCAGTGAGTAAACTGGGGTCAGTGAATGAAGAGAGCAAGGCCATTTAAAGCAACATGGTTTATGTAAGTGTGATCTAATTGCTTCCACTGGAAATGGATCAAGTTCAAGTCAAAAGAACCAGGGGCCTGAATACCCCCAATGAAATCAGACTATAGCTTTGCTCTCCATCTACTGTGAGAATATGGACCTCTAGTGAAAATAATGATGCTTAGATTATGTCATTCGGCCATGTTTCCCACTCCCTTCTTGCCTACTCATAGTTAATTTTTTGTATATATTTTTCTTTTTTGGTTAAACATGTTAAACTAAACAGGATATATCATGTGACAGACTGCGATAAATTTACCAGTGGGAATAGGAATAAAGTGTGGGATAAAGAAATAGGTCTTTTTCACCTCATAGCCATGATTCAGTTCTGACTCAAAAGGAAGTGTGCCACCTACTGAATCACGGAAACCACTTCCTGTAGCTGTTTGGTTTATTCTGGAGAGGGCATCAGGCCAAGTACTGCCCTGCCCTGACCCTGACTGGCTCTTCAGAGCCAAGGCGTTCACAGCTTGAGGTGGTTTGGCTTCAGACTCAGAACATTGCATATTAAATTACAAGTGTTTCGTATCCTAGCACTGAGTCTTTAGCAACATGAAAATGAACATGTGTTATTTGCAAATCCAGTATGTCATTACTCAACCCAAATATCCTTACTTTTTTTGTAAGGTATGTATTCTGTCTTGCTATCTTTGTTAAACCAAAGTTAGGCCACAATTTCTTGCCTAGCAGGCAAGTTTAGGAGGCTTGAATGGATAAAGGGCGTGAGGGATTTCTCTGGAAACTTGGGCCACTAAGTAGATGATCCAGTTGGGGTGATAGCCTACTGTGCAAATTTGAGTATCAGTCAGGACCCACCCAAGATTCACTCCATGATACCTGAGACACAAGTAGCCTCAGGACCTCACTCTGCAATAGCAGGCCTCTCTTGTCTTGCCCACTGCGACCCTTAGTAGTGAATTTCAATAAATCTCCCTTTTCTGTTATCCACCCTGTCTCTGATGAATTATTTGACCCTCATCCTCCCACACGCCCCTCCCCCCCCATCCCCAACCCACACTTCTGGCCTACACCCAGTTCTGTCCCAGAACTTATTCTGGATGACCACTTTCAAGATCAGTAAAGCAAGGCTTCAATCTATCTTCATTCAGAGCAGGCTATTGTTATATTATGGGGGGGAGGGGCAGACTTATCTGCTACAAAATGGGCAAAAGTCCTTTTATTAACCCTTAAGCTTCCACATACTAGTTACCTTTATTATTTAGATACAGGCTTCTTGCCCCAGGGCCCTTTTCCAAACTAAAGAAAAAAACAACTTTTAGTTTTTAAACCTGTCTCTCTTACCTGCCCCCTTCAGGGTTCTCTGCCTGCAGCCCTTTACTATGTAATTCCAAAGCCAGACCAAACTCGTAAAGTGATCAAACTATTTATTACTAAATAAGCAAGCAAGAAAGTGATTACTTAAACATGTGCTACAAGAAAAGCATGTAAAACTCAGATACCCCATTATATATGTTACAAAATAAACATGAAAAATCCAATTGCCCCACTAGATTGTCCAAAACTGTCTTTTTAGTTTCTGGTCACCTTACCACATGTCCAATTGAAACAGGGTAAAAAGAGATTTTCAGTCTTTACTTAACTGTTTACCCCTATCTGCTTGCTTCTTTCTCCAAAGCAGGCTACAAGCAGTTTCTTTGCAATTACCTTTAACTTTAACTGGATACAGCTATCTGCCTGCTTCTCTCTACAAAGCAGGCTACACACTCTTCATTAGCATTTTCACTGATCACCTTTACCATTGATATGCAAAAGCCAGCCAACTGCTTTTAGCTCCAAAAACTGCAGAAAAGAAAAACTTTAAAACACAGTTTAAACTTTCCATTCGTGGGTTCTTACCACCATCCTCAGGCTTTTTTAACCAAAATATCAAACTAAGACTATCAGTGCAGTGCAGACTAATTTATTTTTAACAAAGTGATTTCTAATTATCCTAATAACTACAAAAGAAACATGTAAGACTCAGAATACTTCAACATTGTCCAAAACCTTTCCCAGTATTGTCCAAAGTTCTTTCCCAGATTGCCCCAAATATCCTCAGTCTCTCAGTCCTAATCGTCTCACCAATGTCTAGTCAGAGTCCATCTCCAGACGCTTGAAGACATGTTCCTTTGAATACTCCTCGTTGTCTTCCACGCTGTCTTCTCCTTGTCACCTTCAGGTAGCAGGAACTCCATGGTGTCGAACCAGCAAAGTTCACTTTCTTCTCAGGCCAAACTTTTGCACAGCCTCTTTCAGACACAAATCAAACTCAGCAAAGCAAACTCCAACACGGAGTTCAAATCTGCAAACTCCTTAACTGCATTCAGCACACATGCTGCCAGCCTGGGCCAGCCGAGGGTTGCAGACCCTCGGTGGCCACATGGCAAGGCTAACATGGCTCACATCTTTACAAGATGGCTGATTCCCATCTCTCCTCTCTATCCTCTCTCCATATTGGAATCCCAATCGAATTCAATCGAATCCTTCTCTTTGTTTGCACACCCTTTATATACCCTGATTTCCCGCCTTCCAGGAAATCTGTTACACTTCTTTCTTCCCCCTGCATCCCCCTGAAGGGAAATTCCAGCTAAGGTCATTCTCCCATTTTAACATTACCTGTCCTTAAAACCTACAATCTTAAACAGGAGACAGTGGGGGGGGGGGGGGCACACCCTATCACAATCAGTCTGAATTCACCAACACGTGTTCCTTTCTTTAGGCATTCCTCTCAACTTTAGGCAGTAGAAAAACTCCAAGACACAGGAAACAGCATCAGGTCCATTTTCTCAGGTATCACTCATGGCCTCTCCAAAAAGCATCTGAATCAAACTAGATAAGACAAGTTCAAATCTCTAAACTCTTTATACTTCTTCAGTACACACACTCAACTCATGCAAGCTAAAGCCAAGAGTTCATCAGCATGGGCCAAAGGTTATGGGCCCTAGGCAGCATTGGTCTTACCACCAGGTCTCCACCCTCCTCCAAAAGCAACTGAATCCTTTCTTCTTCTAAGCACCTTTTATATCTTTCCTTCTTATTCCACCCACCACCCCCCTTTTTCTTAGAAGGAGTCTTTTGTCAATCATCACGTCAGGAAAGATTATTTTTCCTTTCTCCTCCCCTTCAATCCTTCTGAAAGAAAACTATGAATTCTAATCTTGAAATTTGCAATTCTAAAGCAATAAGAAGTAACCCGTTTTTCCTAGCTTTTAATAATGCAGGTGTAACATCAGCTATGTTAATGGCTGTTACTCTCCAACAATTACCCTACCCCCCTACCCTATGCAGAATAGATATAGAGGCTAGCGTGGCAAATAAGATGGTATGGGTCCTGATCTCTTGACACTTAGGTTTAGCTGCCTGGAAGGAAATTCTTTCTTCTCTCTATTTTGTGGAGAATCCAGTATAGGCTGGAGGCACGGTAAAAGAATTCACTAGAGACACAGGATGGAGAACAGAACAGGCGGAATTACTGAAATACACTGCTAAGGGAAACAGCAGGTGAGATAGGAGGGTCTGCTTGCAGAATGAAGGTCTGGAGGCTTTATTTATACTTAAATGGATGGGTCAGTGTGACTGTTCTTGAGAGGGTCCTAACTGATGATCTGAATCTGAAGCCGGGACCCAAAGATGAACCCAGTTCCGAATATGGGCATTGCAGACACCTGCATCTGAAAAACAGAGACTAAAACTAGCCTGAGGCTAGTTCCCCCCTTTGAGAGTAAAGTGGTTACTCTAAAAGTAACCAGGGCAGACTGGGGTTATGTAATGGAGGGTCCTGAGGTCGAAGTCAGGCCCAGAGGGCAAAGGGAGGTAACACACCAAGGGGGG